>JAURVB010013892.1:0-69305 GCA_033002965.1 Piper betle | reverse complement strand
CAAAATATAATTAGCCTCTTACATAACACAAAGATGTTTTAGGAAATAACTATCCAAATTCCTCATAAAAATATTTTTTATAAAAATCCATTATCGAACCGATCTAGTAACTAACTACATTGAAAAATTTTGAGGTGGTATTCTTGGTTGAGGATAATTTGGATATGGTTTGGTTCCGTTTTGCGAAAATCAGATGCTAATTTGATAGACATGACACTTGATAAACATCACATTGACCATATAAAACATGCTATTCACATAATATAATTACGCATGATGATGAAAAATTAATAAATATAACTATATTGAATTATACAATACGTATAAAAGCTCGTATACATAATATCTACATGTAATAGAATATAAGCACATAAAATCATTAATATTGATAAATATGATTAAATCGATTTATAAGATAAGTATATAAAATTGGTAAACATAGCATCAACGTACAAGATAAGCATCTTAAATCAATAACATGAGCTCCATTTATAATTATTTATTTATAAATTTAATTTTAAATATTATTAGTATACATATTTTAAAATTTTATGTGTCCCTCGCATAGCGCAGATAATAACATAATAATTGGCATTTGTAATTTTCACCCTTCTTTAATGTCTCTTGGACTTTAACGTTATCATCGGACAAATCTAAGTAGTCCACGTTTGTATTATCACAAAACTTAACAATAGTATGGAAAAGAGAGGTGAATTGGTCTATATGGAATAATAAAATAAGAAAGAATGTTTTAAAGTCCTCTTTTGAGTTTATATTATTTTATGAGGCTTTTTTACCCCCAGTTTTAAGATTTCAACTACCAAGGAAGATGCACATTACACTGAAATTTACAATCTTTAGAGTTTGATCATATGTATTTTCATTTTATTTGCTAAGTATGTGTTAGAAATGTCATGGATGATTTAGGCTTTTGAGTTGATAATGGTCACCGTTCTTTCTCCTAAAAGATGTGAGACCCTGATATGATTTGATCAATTAATATAGTAATTTAGATTATATATATATATATATATTTGGAAAATATCATAAATATATACAAGTATTCTAACAATGTTTATATATATATATATATATATAAGTATTGGATATGAACCTAAAGAAAATTGCTTATTACCATATTTAATTATTACATGTAATCTAAATTCAAGTTACCAAGTCAAATGGTTAGATTCAATTTAAATGCCCAGTTTGACTCGACCCGACCAGCAAACCAAATCAAACCAAAAAAATGGCAACTTAATTAAAAGTTTGATAGATTCTAATAATAGTCAAAACTGAGGTAAGGCAACTAAAATGGTAAAATTTATATGTTTACAAAGTTTGTTGGTGTAAAAATCAGATTTTAGATGGGGTAAATTCATATTTCTAGCTAAATATATCATTGAATATCCAAACACAATCCAATTCCAATGTGATTTAATCCTGAGTTTAATATATTGGATGTTTGAAAAATATATTACTATGAGTAATTAACCATAATAATGTGCTTTGTTGACAAAATCATGGTCCCCTACTCAGCCTACATCTTATATCTTAATTAAACCAACTTAATTAATTAAATTAAAACATTAAATTAGCAACTAATAAAAAAAACCAAGACAAACTACCCACAACCTCCACAAGTCTTGGTCTCCCTCCTCCGCTTTACCCGCCGACCGAACCGCCGCCATCTCTCTCCGGCCGACCGGCCTTCTCCGCCGCTGCCGCCGGCCACCGACACTCTCGACTTCACGGTCGACCTTGCCAAGCCCCATTGCTTGTTGGTGGTGGTGGTGATTGGAATTTTGGAGGATGGGGGTTGGAATTTGGCGGGGACACCGGAGGATTCCTTCTACGAGGTTCGTCCCGAGTGCAGCGATGTGCCCAGGACGCGATTCAAGATCAAGGTTCGGAGCAAAGACTTTTTTCCTTGCTTTGATCATGATTTTGATGGCCTTTTCTATACATTTATTGTCGGTAAGTTAGCTGATGTTGGATCATATGCAATAATTTTAGCTGCTTGTAGAGTAGGTAGTTCCTTACCATCAGCTCGAAATCATGAAAATGATGATTTTTCTGGTAATTGATGTTGGAACAAATGGGTATTTGTGTAATGATTTTAGCTGCAAGTGAAAGTGGTAATTTCTTATGGTAAGCTCAAAATCATGGAAGTTGTAATCTTTCTGGTAATTTGTTATCGTTTAGCTGATGCTTTTTTATGGTAAGCTCGAAATCATGACAATGATGATCTTTCTGGTAATTTCTTATCATTTAGCTGATGTTGCTAGATTGTGAGTTTGATTGATCCTTATTTGTTTCAATTTTCAGATTGCGTTTATTTAGTACGTAATCCTTTCAGCTCAAGTTATGTCATGAAAATGATGATTGTTCTTATTTGTGTAATGATTTTATCTGCTAAGTAGAAATGGTAATTTCTTGTGGTAAGCTCAAAATCATAAAAATGATGTTCCTTCTGGTAATTTAGGCAGGGAAGACCCTAAGTTCACGGAGGTGGCACTCTGCATTTACGCCTGAAGGCTACCTGGATATTGCCAAGACGCTTAGCAGAATACAAAGAGGGGTAACTTTATTTATTTTTTTGTTTTGATAGTTTTTGTGTAGTTTTATCTTTTGGCTTATTTTTTAAAATTTTAGGTCGACAAGAGCAAAATAATTATTTTTTGGAAAACATGTATGTTTTCATCTAGTGAAAGTCAAAATCTATTGCGTTCAATGAGCATGGTGAGGGTTAACTTCCGGTTAAATTTTGATGAAATCAGGGTATTCTTCCATCAATTCGAGGAGAAGTTTGGGAATTTTTACTTGGTTGTTATGATCCTCACAGTACCTTTAATGAGCGGGAACAATTACGTCATAAAAGAAGGTAGGTAATTTAACACATTCCCTTGACGTTGTTTTTTATGTCTGCATGCTCTCTCCTTTTTGCTTATGAGTAAAGCTTAAGAATACAGTTGTCGATCCTTTGAAAAGGAGCAATGGAGACCTGAAGGTCATTGGTGGGGGAGGTTGACCACAAGATATCTATTAATTGTCTAATTGAAAAAGGATTTTAAGATTCTAATTAAGAATTTTAGGAGATCTCTAAGAGTACATTACACACAAATTATTGCAGTTCATAATGAGCATTAATTCCATATTTATGAGCGACTAATTAAAATTTTGTATTTATCAACTTCTTAACATTGATTAGAACAATGGCAATTACATAAAATTCCTCAAAATTATGGAAATAGTAGGAGACCTATTCTTGATTTGCTCTTCATATATCAAGGAATACAGATTTTTTTCTTAATCAAAGGAAGCTCTTTAAGTGGATTTTTGTCTGTTGTCCTTCCGAAGGTCCACTGGATGGGTTAATATATAAGAATATATAATTTATTATAACTGGCTGTATACTTCCATACAACATCTTAGGTGGTGGTAATGATCATTTATAGTGTCACTTAAAACAGGTTACAATATGCGAGATGGAAAGGGGAGTGCAAGGAAATGGATCCTATTGTTGGTAGTGGAAGGCTTATTACAGCTCCTATCATCACTGAGGATGGTGAACCCATTCAGGATCCTCTGGTTCTTTTGGAAGCAAATCCATACAAAGTACACCCTCCAAGAGAAGGGAACGGCTTAGCTATGGAGGTTCCCATGAGTGATGAACCCCAAGAAAATGGAACAGTGGACTTAAGTGCAAGAGAGCCTGTGCGTCGTGTTTGCTTGGACAAGAAAGTTATTCAGTGGAAGCTTGTTTTGCACCAAATAGGTAAGTTTGCAGTTTTGATTTATTAGGTTTATAGGGTCAGATGGTTACATTGTTTAGTTAAAAAGTGTCTTAATGTATGCTGATTGATTTTGACTATTGATTATTCATGGTAGGTCTTGATGTGGTTCGGACTGATAGGACACTAGTGTTCTATGAGAAGCAGGAAAATTTGTCCAAGCTTTGGGACATACTTGCCGTATATGCCTGGATTGATAAGGATGTTGGCTATTGTCAAGGTGGGTTTGTAAGTTTTGTTATTTTTCTTTTCTAAGATTGGTCAATATCTTGGTCTTTCTTTATCAAGAAGAGCTACATTTATTTCTTTTTGCTTCTTCTTCCCTTTACAAAATTTTAGCATAGCTGCACTTCACTTCACTCTTCCACCAAATACCCAAAGGCTGTGTTGAGGACATAGGCCCTAAATTCGGATCTATGTGATTACAAATGGCAAATTATCATAGCTGCACTTATTGGTTAATATTCCTACTGATGTTTTCTCTATGCTTATTCACTAGTTACTAATCATGTAGCCGTAGATGATTTTGATTTATGCAAACATGTAAGAATAACTGTTTAGGCCTTTGTCTTGGTAGCATAGCCATTGACAAAACTAATATTTCAATTTTTTATTGCTAAATCAAGCTTGATGACTTAACAGGAATGAGTGATCTTTGCTCTCCAATGATTATTCTTCTCGAAGATGAAGCTGATGCATTCTGGTGTTTTGAACGACTAATGCGCAGATTGGTATAAGTAGTTTTGTACTAGTGTGCTTCACATGGAACAAGATTTTCTGTTAATATCATGGCCTTTTTATGCTTGGATCTTCTTATTATTATATGAATTTTTATTTATGAAAATTTACAGTATATGTTCTTTTGAAATTTTAAAGCGAGGGAACTTTAGATGCACGGAGAGCTCAGTTGGTGTGGAGAGACAGCTTAGCAATTTGGCATCAGTGACCCAAATTCTTGATCCAAAACTTCATCAGCATTTAGGTATTCTCTTAAGTGTCATTTGTAATCATTTTGTTGGTTGGTTTCATTATTTAACATTTATTTATGATGATGATCAAGTTTCTATCAGAGAAATATTTCGAAATTGTTTTATCATGTCCAAGTTCTAACTATGTGCACTCAGAACGGGGAGTCTTGTTCTTTTTGCTTGCATGATGCATCTGGGCAGAAACACTAGGTGGAGGAGACTACCTTTTTGCTTTTCGCATGCTTATGGTTTTATTTAGGCGAGAATTTTCATTTGGGGACTCTTTATACCTTTGGGAGGTGAGCTCGCATTGGTTTTCCTTCTACAGTTACATGCAAAGCAATGTTAATTGTCTGCCTACAGGTAATTTTGTTGGTTTCCTTTTGCCATTTATGTGACCATGTTATCCAAACTTTGATACAGATGATGTGGGCTTTAGAATATGGCCCAGATCTTTTTTCCACATACGAACAACAAAACTCAGTTGTTGGGAAGGAAGCATCCAGAAGCAGAAAAATTTCCTCGCGCCAATTCGGAAAGTTTGAGAGGCAAAATATGAGAAATGGAAAGAGTCAGGAAGGAAGCTTTCCTATTTCAGTTTTTCTCGTAGCTAATGTTCTGAAGCTCATGAGCTCAAAGCTAATGACTGAAGCTCGAGGATTGGACGATGTTGTCAAGGTATGTAGTACACCAATTATCATATGTAGAGTTAATGAGTCAGGGACTGTATTCTATTATTGTAGCTTCCAGTGCTACTCAATGGAGCTAGTTACTGTCCTACTACATCTTAAATTAGTGGCGACATTCTGTAAAGCTTAGTGATTAGGATTTTGGGGTTGTAATGAAAAGCCAATTTTTTAGAAGCTACCTTGTTAATGGAATGCTTGGCACCTTTTGCTTTTCAAATTGCGTGACTCTGTAGGTTTCAAAAGAGATAACTGCGTCATTTCCTTAAGGCTTATGTTCTTATTTCATAAATTTCTCTACCTGAATGATTGCTAAGTTTTTAGTGTTGCACGCTCGTATTTGAAACAGATTCTAAATGACACAAGCGGAAGCCTGGATGCAAAGAAAGCTTGCACAGGTGCAATGAAGCTCCATAAGAAGTATCTGAGAAAGGTATTTTGCTTGGTTACGCATTGTTAAGTTGAAGGTGCTTCTAATTTTTGTATGAGTTAGTTTTTTAGCATGCAGATCTGCCACCAATAATAGCAGCTCTAGCCACATCTAATGAATGTTTGCTGCATCTTTGTTTTTTTTATCCAAATAGGCCAAGAAGCACTGACTGTTAGAACAAGTTTGGTATTTTTCAGAGCTGATCTAGTGTATGAATGGTGGATACACATCATCTTATTGCGTCCAGTTGAGTATTCTTTACGTCGGCGCATATTTATGGAACAGATTTGATAAACTTCATACAAGTAAAGCGCCATCTGTTGTATTGTCAACGTGTGTTGTGTGATTTTTTTGGTTCACCAGCATTCTTTCATGTATTGAATGTAAAATTTTCTCTTTGTCAAATTGTTTTTCACGGTGAATAAAAAATACTGCAAGCTTGTATCCAATTATGGAGTACTTGTAATTTGCTTCTTGTATTAAAAACTTTGGTTGTAGTACTTAGATGATGGATTTAGAGGATAATCCTTATATCTGACCTCTTTTTACATAAGGTGGAATATGTCGAGTATGTTACAATAGTTCATGTCATGACCTTCACATCTCTTGAATGTAGGGGACAGGGGTGTCCACGGATGCAGACACCCTTTTGTCCTTGTCCGTCCACGTCATCTCTTTAAAATTTTTGCGGTCATTATTCACATGTGTTTGTAATACTCTTTTTGGACTAAGGATGGACACAAACATAGACATCTTTTTCTTCTTCCACCTTCGGGTTAAAATGGTGTTCGGGTATAAACCTTAAACTAGGAATTTATGTAATTATAAATAATAAAATTTTTAACAATCGAGTATTTTTTTATGTCAACTCTCTTCTTTATCTAGGTATAAGAATGGGTGGAGTTCAAACAATTAACTAATATGAATACAAGGATAGACACAAATGCAAATATCATATAAACTCGTGTGAACCATAAAATTAATAGAAATTAAAAATTTTAAACTAAAAAATAAACAAAAATAAATGTATTTTACTAAAATAAAAGTTGAAATAATTTATTTTAAATGAATTTAATTTGTACAATTTTGATTTTTTTATGAAAAACCAAAGTCACTCTTCTTTTTCTCTACACACCGAAAATTTCTAAAACAAGTATAAATCAACAATATATTTTGAATTATACAAAAAATTCATATTTAAAAATATAGCATAAATCTTGTATTGAAAATATCGTTCGCTTCTTGCTACATACCAATGATTCATAATAAAAATATGTATTTACACTTTAGCAATTACACTAATTAAATTGATAATCCTTTAATTTTTGCAAAATAAATGACCATTATTTATATCTTATAAAATAGTATTAGATAAGAATAAATTAATTCAATTTTGAATATACGGGCACTATTTTAGTATCCATAAAAGTGGTTCGTAATTTGTGCGGACTGGCTATATTTTATATATAGACACAGATGCATTACGACACAAACATCCACAGATTTTGGACATCCCTAATTAAAGTGAATGGATATGTAAATGTCCGAAGATACTATAGTGCGCTACAAGTTTTGCAGCGCACCATACGCTGCTGAACGAGAGCCGTTGGATCAAAATCCAGTGGCTCTCGTTTATCCTCCCATATTTTTCAGATTTGCAGACCCGATTACTCGCCCGACCCGCCAGAACCGGACCTCTTGCCCGCGACCGCGCCATCGCCTACCGCTGCGGGCTCGCCCCTGCCGGCGGCCCCGCCTGGCCACCGCCCGCTACCGTGGTCCCCACCCCCAGTTGGCACACTGCAGCCACCGCTGCCAACCGGGGGCGAGCAGGGGCAGAGGGGCGTGGATTGGGCAGTGGCGGAGAGGGGGGTTGGCGGTGGTTGCAGGGCACCGGCTAGGGACGGGGACCACGATGGCGGGCGGTGGCCGGGCGAGGGGAGGGGGTGGAGGGCGAGGCCGCTGGCAGGGGGCGAGCCCGCGGCGGCAGCGGTGGCGCGGCCGTAGGCGGGAGGTCCGGTTCGGGTGGGTCAGGCAGGTAATCGGGTCTGCAAATCTAAAAAATAAGAGGATAAACGAGAGCCGCTGAATTTTGATCCAACGGCTCTCATTCAGCAGCGTATGATGCGCTGCAAAAACTTGCAGCGCACCATAGCACTCCTCTCTAAATGTATTTTCTAGTGCCATCCATTTCATATTAGATCCTTTCCTCTCCCTTTCACCCAGTAAATCTTCTATTAACTAAATTAAAATTAAAACAAATAGTCCAGTAGTCAGTCCATCAAATTACAAAATTAAAAATTAATATTTATACATGTCTACCACGTATAGACAAAACCATTATATTTATCAATATCATTTTTTTTATCTTCCAATTTTGTTTTCAATGAATTATCCGAATCAATGCCCGCACATTGTGATAGTATCTTGGCTAGTTAGTGAATGAAGAGCAGGAAACGAAATGCTCGTCTTAATCTCTCAAACTTAAACGAGTATATGGGCATTTGATGCGATTTGTATGGTAAATTACAAAAAATTTCACAATTTACAAAGTGAAATAAAAAATAGTAGAATGTGTTCCAATCTCGCATAAAAATTCTTCCTCGATCATGAGCAGTCATGACCTCACTTCCCATGCTTCTGCACCATCAAGGCTAAAGGAAGATTTGGACTTGGAAGAGGAAGACTTGCTCTTCTTCCTCTTAGACTTCTTGGGCACCTTGGGCAGATCTCTTGGCCCCTCAAACATTTCTGTAAGTGGTTCCAGTCCACCAGAGTGGCTAAAATCTGCACAAATCACAGCAGCCAAAATTACTGCAAATGTTGATGTTTTTACAATATAAAGAGAGATTTGAGATAAAAGGAAATTTCCAAAGCTGCCCAGCTTATAAGTTTGCATTTTGTAGCTTGAAAAATGTTTCCGCTCACTCAGAGCCAAATATTGCATTGAGTGGTACCTTGTGAAGACCAGGAAGCCATTGCCACAGAGCTAGAATCCCTTGAGTGCACCAAGTTGCTTAGAGATGTTGAGGAGAAATCAGAAGATGTCTTGTACCCATGGATCTTCACAAACCAAATGAGTAGAGAATACTATTAGTTTTGGCAAACATGCAACAGTTGTACCTATGGAAATGCATGCGAGGTTGAAGATCCTACCCAGCTTGGTGCATTTACTGATGATCCATCCCAACCTATATGAGCTACATGCTTTACATCAGTTGGGTACCCAATCTCTATTTCATGTTCCTTGTATACTGCCAATGCAAACCAAATCAGAAACCAACTTTGTTAAAGCAAAAATACATGAAAGGAAAAGAACTTTACCAAAGATTTGTGAAATGCATTTGAATCCTTTAAAGAAGCCCTTCATTTTGGGAGCCATGCGTCCTCCCCAGACCTCTCTCAAGCGGCAACAAAGAAAACGAACTGATTTCTCTTCTCTCAAGTGTGCAATACAACGTGACTTCTGCAAGCTGGATCAACAACAACCATGTAAAGAGACCATTTATCAGTTCAAGCTTAAGGATATACACAAGAGTGGGAAGAGGAAATCAACCTCAAAATAACTACTTTCCCAATCAAGCACCAAAACACTTTCCTCTCATCTCCATTCCCAATAATCTTTTCTGAACCCGAGGTTCCTGATTTTTGCCAAGGGCCCAAGAACAACTGCAAACCTCGCAGGATATGACACTCTCATATGTGGTACGAAGTAAAAAGATCAAGTTGGATGAAGGTGCATCAATGTTCTGTCTCTCTCCCTCCCCTTCTCTTTCTAGGTTCTGGAGCAAAGGTCAGCCAAAAAAGTGGTGACAGAGGAGACAGCTTGTCTACAGAAGACGTCTGTGACCAGGTGTAATGGCAAGGGTCAAAACCTTGGGGGCATGAACACTAACTTGGTAAAAACTACACCTTTGTTTTTTTGCCCAGGTGAAACAAAAACTACACCATTGCTTCTCTAATTTAATCTCTATCATATTAGTCACAGATTCACATGTCTCCGTTGGTGGTTGGATTTGTCTGCTCACGAAAGGAGGCACAAATCCTGTTGTCAACGTCAGAGACAATCTTCAGAAGGAACAATAGCAGAACTGTTCAATCGGGATTGTAGAATCTGTGCTCACAAGTAGCCCATAAATAAACCACACACCCTGGGTCCCTGGTATCATATTATTCATTCTTCAACCGGTATAAAAAATTAGAAATAGCACTGGGTTTTGCTTAGAAATGATGATTTGCTCTTAAAAATGGCAAAGCTTTGTTGGTGAACTCATCAAATGGTATTGTGTGATGCGAACATTTTCTGATTTGAACTGTTCCTGTAAGAAGAGTGGTTGGATGCACGTTGATTTGGTTCTTGCTTGTGAAGTGACGCATCCCAGGATCACTACGATCTTTGGTGAGGAAAATCAAGCGCATGAGAAGAGAAGATCGTGACGGCATTTCTTGCATACATATATGTAAGTCTTAGTTTTTATAATAACTATGTAATTAGATTCGCTTGATCTTTGTTTATAGGCTTGTTGACATTTGGGCATTGGTTTCTCGAGGTCTGAGAATTGATTAGACACGTAACTAATTTAATATGATGGATCACGGTTGTTCAAAAGCTAGATTAAATTCAATTTCTCTTACTTAAACTCAGAAAAAAATTGTTGAGAATCAGACCAAATAGTTAATTAAAACGATAAAAGTTGGTATCATCTGTCAACGTTGACCTAATATTTCACATCAATACTGAATATGTAACTAGAAGGTTAAAAGATTGTAAATATGTGACTCGAGTCAGGTTCAACCGTTGGTTTGAGCCGAATTAATTTTGTGATATGTGTGTTGAGTTGGGGCCAATTATATATTATGAGCAATGTGATCAAGTGTACTCGAGTATACAATGATAATGTCAGGAAAATAAAGATAAATGAATTATCAGAGTATGTCAGTTATTTTTTAACATATTTAATCGTAAAATTATTTTTATGCCGAATAATGTATTAGGACGCGTTATATAATAGTTTAAGTAGGTTGTTAGTTATAAAATATATCATTTTTATGTTATTTATTATATTATATTCTATAATACTTGTCTATACTTTTTTGGATTCTTTTAGAATTTATTATGAGTTAATTATTATTATTTACTCTAGTTGAAGGCGAGTCAATTTTTAATTACAAGATTGCCACCCAACCTTTCCCCATGAAGTTGCCTCCCCTCCTCCTCGATTGCCGCCCCCACACTGCTGCGGCGGCTCCTCCCGATTGCCGCCCCCATGCCACCATGAATGCCACCTCCGGCTACCGCATCGCCACTGATCAACGCCATTGAGCTCCATCGGAACATCTTCGAACTGTACCCACCATCCTAGCCGCCGCCCGGCTCCACAACATTACAAAGCCACCAGCACATGCCGCAATTCCAAAGCCGACTTTGCCGCCAACTACGTCATTCCATCATTGCCGCATCGTCGACCCAGATGAACCTTTCTCCCATCATGCGCCGCCACCGAGATTGGCACCAGGCCGATCGGGCAAACTGAGCAATTCTGGTTGACCCACAGCTGCCACCGACAACTGTCGCGACTACCGTCGCCACCGTCGCCCTCGCCTCCATCATGGCCGTGTCGAACTCACCGAGCCAGTGCCGAACCTCGGCCCCAACCACACTTTCAGAAGAGCCGCCGGAAAGCTGCCAAAAAATTGTCAAAAAGTCACTAAAAATTGGATATGCCAAAAATACTAGAAATCGCAAAATTTTCAATGAATTCATCCCGTCGAACCCGATCGAATTTTGAATGCCGCTGGGTACCGAATTCAAGTCCTGAAACGCGGGACCAAGCCTTAATCATCGCAGATTGCCAATGACATGGGGTATAATTACCTTTGACCTAATTATTTAAAATGGATGATTGTTGGCATGACAAGGTAGGATTTGGTTGATTGACATGATTAATTACTTTGACTATAAATAAAAATGAATTTTTTGCATGGTTTGAATGATATGAAATGAATGTTAATGACCTAATTAAGTAAATTAAGTATAAAATTTTAATTAACAATAATGTAATTTAGATAACCATGATATGAATTGATGTGAATAGAGTTGATGAATATGTTATTTAGGATGTATGAATGCATTATTTAGATAGTAGGTATTAACTTTTAGATTTGATGTGTGGGTACAGAGTGTGAGCTCACTACTTTGGCATGTGGACACGATTGAAGCTTCTACCAGGTCCATTTAAGATTCGTTTCTGGTTTGATCTTCTATTCTATTGTGATTTGATTTAATAGATAAGCGGATGTGTCGAATGGTAAATTTATCGTATCCCACTCCACACGGGTTATTTAATCGATCGCATTTTCGAATTAATAACTTTCGAAGATGAGATCTCTCAAGTTTTTTAGAAAACTCATATCCAAATCATAATACCTCCGGGCCTACTATATTACAATCCCTACCCAAGCCTATGTATATGTAGTTTTTCGATTTTTCCAATGAGATGAGAGGCAAGGGAAAAGTCAACTCATTCACACTGCAAGCAGTTGCGTGTGCCAATCAAAATGAGCTCTAAATTGATAAGTGGATTGTTCCACTCTCGAGGGATCTTGATAACTCCATATTTTGAGTTCTTCAAACATGCAGGAAGTGTAGAAGATTATGGGTATTTCAATGAAGCATATGTCTAGACTTGTAGATTAAAAAGGTACTAAAGACACCTACCTGAGAGTAATCCGGTTTTGTGCTCAAGGCCAGGAGTTATATGGAAGATGTAAAAGGGCTTTAAGATAAATAATTTTCCTGAGCGTGGGATAGTTTGAAAATGCCAAAGCATCTAACGGTCATAATGGGAGGTTGCTCAAGTTGAGGCTTACGGCTCCTAATTAGTACCCTTATGAGTGATTCTAATAAAGAAGTATACGATTAAGTTCATTTAACATGAGAGTCAACTCTTATATACCAGGTTGATTACGTAGTTATTTCTAAACCAATAGCACTCGTTATTGACTTTTTCGTATCATATATGTAAGTGAAAACTTAAATAATTAAGCATTGTCGGGACCACAAAGGAGAAGTGATGCAACTTGCACTCATCAACCTGCCGAGTTGGAATAAAAATTGTGGTATAATGAATTGCTATGAATTATGGTAGAAAAATGCTATAATGTTTGATTTTAGGAAATGTTGTATGTGAAAAGTCATGAAATATTTTGCGTGTGGTTATTATTATGCATAAAATAGAACAAGTTGGGCAGTTAAAGTCGACACTTGATTCAAGAAAATTAAAAGTGATTATGATGTGAATTTTGTGAGAAAACACCATAATTTGGCAATATTTGATGTTTTATTGTTATGTATATATATGGTTTATCGTTGATAAAGTGGTTTATATTGCACTATATGAGATATTCTCTCTGTTTTATTTCAAAAATTATTATTTAGGGAAAACTTTATTCGTTTTGTTTTAAAAATTGTTGCTTTCTAAATTTTAACGGGTTTGTTTTGTTTTGGATATGAATTACATATCACATCATTTATATAGAACAACGTTAGAATTTAAACATCTCATCCATTTTTTGAATATTTGCATTATCATCTTGAAACGTTAATGGTAGATTGAAGTTGGTTTGATTGAATTATATAGATTAGCGAAGAGTTTAGTCCTAGTTAACATTTTCGATCTGGTTTGTGGGTGAACCGAATGAGTGTTACAAAGATAATAATAATAATAATAATATAATAATAATAATAATAATACAATCATAAGAGAATTTTTTTAAGTTAAAGATGATTTTCAAAATCTTATTCCCAGTTGACCCAAGAAGTTAGTGATGGCCCAACAACATACAAGCCCACTTTTGGTGGTGGGCCTACTCTTATCGGCCCAACTGAGCAGTTCTCCCCCCACTCGCTCTTTCTATCCCTCCCAAACGCCGCCGCCGCCGCCGTCCACCGGCCGCCGTCGACCTCTGCACCGCCGACCATCGAATTAGAGCGGATCCTCCTCCACAACAAGCAATCGAGTTTTTGTCGAGAGATATGGTGAAAGCTTGAACTCGACAATCTCGGCCACAATGAGGGCTTTCCCCGATCCTTATATGGTACTACTACCTCCTTTCCTCCTCCAAGTCTTCATCTTTTGTTTCCTCGTTCTTTTTTTGCTATTCTTTCTCCTGATGTTGTTGCGCGATGGCGACTTAGTGGTGTGCTTGTAGGATGAGATATTCCATATTCCCCAGGCGCAGCATTACTGTAAGGGTAGCTTCAGAAGCTGCTGGGAACCCATGATCACCGCTCCTCCTGGACTGGGAGTTGCCTTTCCTTTTTATTTAGTGACTATCTGTCGTTTCTGTTCAATTCATGCTGATCAGTGAAGCCAATTGATGTTTCTGGTAACAATATTATCTTTGTTAGAATCTTTGATTCGGTATACCCGTAAAATTCTAGACTTTTTGTACAACACCTCAGTAATGCATTTGATCATGTAAACTTTATCCTATTTGGTCATTGAAATATGATCTAGAGAATTAGTGATAAAATGCCTCATTGTAAGTACACCCATTTTAGAGAAGTCTAATTCTTTGCGGTGTGGATATATACCAGACTTTTCCCTGCTCTTTTCATTAGTGCATAATAACTGCCATGTTCATAATATTTATAAGCAAGCAAGTGCTGCAAGTGTTACTAGTAGCTTGGCTTGCCTTAGTGTCCATTTTTGGTTAAAAGTTAAAACTGAGATGACTGTGATTATATACTACCTACTGGTATTTTAGTTTACAACATGTTGCGGCAATTTCGACTAATATTTTTTTGCATCATTAGATTTCTCATTTGGCTTTTATGGAAAGTGTGAGTTTAGTATTAATTTTTTCCATCGGTAAAACTTCACCAGTTATTGCCTTTCACTTATCCATGTTGCTTGTACATTTTCTGCTATGTGGCTTCCCAGAAGACTTGAGTCTTTTTCTGATAGTTGTTCTACCACCACTATTCGATCAACCAATGGTGTTCTTGCAGCCATTTGCGGTGTTTTGATATTTGAAATACTTTTGTCAACTGAGACCAGCCCTCACTGTACGAAGAAGAGTGGCTGGTACACTGCTGCTAAGTCTCTATCCCATTCATTGACTTTTAAACTGCTGCTGCAGTTCTAGCAGTGTGTCTTTCTTGTTTAAAGCGTCATTATTGGATAAGTACAATGGTAAATTCAATAAAGTGACTCTCCTGGGACATTTCACTTATTTTTTTATTTTTGTAGTTGAATATGGATTCCCGTTTGTATGTCTACTTGAAAGAAGTTAAACGTTATTATTGAGAACTTTATTTACAGGCTACTTCTACCATGTTCTCTCACACTTGGCCATATGGTTAGAGAACGTAGCCACTCACATGAGCACCTCTACTTAACACATAGCCACATATTTAGACACCCTAGCCACTCACATGAACACCCCTATCTTGCACACGAGCACCTTGCCATCACATGGACAACTTATTCAATTAGAAGCTTCCTGTGTCTATTTTTATATTTTTAAGGAGATCCTCACATGTGGTGTAGGTCATATCGTAGGGCTAGGGTTTATGCACATGGGCCCATAGGTCCTACCATCCCAGGGGTCCACCACTGGACCCATACTGAGGCACTACGGCAGACCGTAACTCAGGGGGTGCTGGCCCGAACCCCCCACAGTGTCGAACATGGTCTTCCATTAATTTACCATTACGGTCTACCACTTTAACCTCATCCAACATCATCAATGTTAAGGTGTGCAATATAGATGATAAGAGGTGGGCATTGCACTCTATAATAGCAACAATTATATTACATTATATCTGTACGTCATCTTTCTTCCCTGCGTAGTTTGTTTATTTTGGTCTGTGAATATATCTATGAAGTAATAATCTTTATTTTGACGTTTATTATTGGTCTAAGTATGCCCCTATTGGTACGACATTTGTTAAGGTCTTGTTTATGATGATAAAGATAATGATTATAAGCATTGTTGTTTTATATTGCTTATATTTGCGTGGGCCGACATATAGACATTGAATTATGCTCTTTTCTGTGTTTTATGGACAGCTTGGGAGGTAGCCATGTTTATTGGACATACAAATGTCATTTGGATGTTGTTTATTACTAGCACCGGAGCTATTGATTTTGCCACCGTCATAACTAAAAAAGATCAAAAGCGTCCAGATGAGGCTTTGATCACGAGTGGACAGAAAGAAGCCCCAGCAAATTATAATAATAGAGTGGCCAATTTGGTTTTGAAAGAGAGAAAATTGCATACTTTTCATAAAGAAGACAAGTCATTCCCCCAAAGTACTTCATCACTAGGTTCTAGGTTTGAAAACTTTTTGTTTATTTTGGCATGTAGTCATTTAAAAATTTTCTAAATTTGTTTTTATGTTAATCCTTCTTTATGCTGATATATAAACTATTTATGCTGAACACCACCAGTTGAGCTGCTTTGCTAATTATGCTGTTATTTCATTCTCAGACGACAAGCTTTTTACAAGTACATGTTGTCCTTGTAATGCAGTTATGATTGCTGAAGTCAAAGAAACTCACAAAGATGTGTTTGAAGTGGAAAATATTGAAGTTGTTCTTTCCATTCATCCTGATATCAGGGGCATTTGGAAAGTTTGTCATCTTGAATGGAAGTGTTGTGTCTAAGATCCTTTCTAATATATTTAACCTTTTAACCGGGGAGTGTCTTCTCTGACGTGCTAGCGATAATGTATGTTAACCACTAATTAATAGAGCTAAATAAGCATGACCTTTAGTGAAAACAATCAATCTGTTCGAAGTAGTTCTTTTATCTATAGCCATGAAGGCTCATTAAGAAGTGTGTTGAACTTGGATTGTGGTATTCTGCAGCTGCCACAGACGCCCATACGGTATCACCACATTTTGCATAATTAGTTTATGCGTTTAACATAGGTTGTGGTTTTTAATGGCTGTTGTTTACGTTGTTGCAAACATCTTTTACGATGACAATATTTTTGCTTCGACCATTCCACAGGGATCAGGAGCCTGGAACTCAGAGATTTATATGGTAATGCTCCATGGAACTTTGTGAGCGCACCTTCTTGGTTACAGCAGGACCAGTCGTTCTAAGGCACTTCTTAATTCTTTAAGTTCACGATTTAAGATGCCATCTTTTGTTCTCGATCAAATGAGATTTTACTTCATCGAAAATGTTTTCTAGAAATCTTTAGCACTATCTGCAACACGAATCTTGTGATTGAAAACACCCACCGAACACCTATTTAAAACAGTAGATGCAGATTGAGGATGACCACGCTACCGTATCAACATTCATTCAGCACCTTGAAGAAGCACATAGAACAAAGATCCATAAAACGCATTCTCATCATCCCTACATATTCCAAAGACAATCCTCCCCATTTTATTATCCAAATCTCTCAGAAAGAGTATTTTCTTTTAAGAAAAGAAAAGCAGTTAGGCTTGTTCAAGCATCAACGATCTCATCTCCTTCGGCAGCAGCAAGCACAAGCTCGGGGTGGATGCTCCCAAGCTTGTAGCTCCCATCCAAAGCATTGGGCTGCCCCAGCGCCTTCAACGCCAAGTGAGCTGCTTTTTGCCCGGATATCATCATCGCTCCGAACGTTGGCCCCTATCCAATGATCAATCCCAATAAAAAACAAACAAAAAATCAAAACTTTTGAGCAAATCACATCATTTCTTCAAGACCCAAATGATCAAAAACCAAAGTTGTAGTACATGGTGTACGTGCATCGGAATAACAAAGTATGTATACGAAAGATATATGATGTACGTACCATTCTTGGGGAGCCATCGATCTCTGCAACTTCCATGCCGGTGACGATCATGCCCGGGACAATCTCACGGGTGAGCTTGACAATGGCGTCCTCGGCGGCGTTCATGTCCAAGGCCTTCATGCCGGGGACGGCGTCGATCATGCCGATGCTCTTGAGGCGCTTGACGCCGGTGGCGCCGAAGGGGCCGTCATGGCCGCAGGAGCTGACCACCACCTTGGCCTCCATCACGTTCGGGTCCATGCACGACTGAGTGTCGTGGTTCATGGAAACGAGCGCCCAGTTGGTGACGACGCCGGCGACGCGACCGCCCTTGACGATGAGATCCTCGGCGGCGACAGCGTTGAAGAGCTTGACGTTGGGTCGGGCGAGGAGCTTGCTCATGATGGTGGAGGTGAAGAGGGCGGCGTGCTTGATGACCACGTAGTCGTCCTGCTCGTCGTAGTCGACGCCGAGCTCGTCGAGGAAGAGGTGGGCGGGCTTTCTCACCACCATAGCCGAGAAGAGCTGGCCGCCGAGCCACGCGCCGCCGCCGGGGCTCACCGACTGCTCGACGATGGCGACGCGGACGTTGGGGTTCTTGCTGAGCTCGTAGGCGCAGGAGAGGCCGGCGGAGCCGGCGCCAACGACGACGACGTCGGTGTCGGCGTAGGTGATCATGTCCATCATGTAGCGGCGGGTCATCTCGCGGGAGACGATGGATTCCTTGATGGGTTGGAAGTGGAAGGATTGGAGGTCGTAGGACATGGAGATGGTGGATTGGGCATGGTTGGGGGTGGAGCGGACTGGGAGTTGGAGGCCGGAGGAGAAGGGGAGGCCATGGAAGGAACTGGTTTTGGAGGTGGTGGAGAGCGGGGAGGTGAAGGTGGAAGAGATGGCCGCCATGGCTATAACAATCGCTTTGGCTTTCTGTTGATGATTCTGTGCTCTCTGGCTTGCAAAGGGGTTGATAGATAAGAGTTAAAGAAGGGCGGTGGGCATTTAAGTAAAGGACAGATGCACTGGTCTTTCCGTGAAATATCTGATCACCTTGTGGACACTTGGGAAGAAGAAAGATACGATTTGTCAGGTGTATATTTCAGATTTAGCTCTTCGTAATCTAAAGTTTTGATTAAATAAAATATAATAAATCAGGTTTTTTTTATTAATATAGATGATATCCTCGTAAACTTTTTTTTCTGTCAACAAATTTTCCATTCATGTATAAATTTGATTATGTTTCTAAATACTAATATTTATGTACAGAGCTTTAACTTACTACTACTAAATAATATATATTTAATAATTAAATCTAGCATCTAACATTCATTGTGTACAGATTTGATTCGACATGCACGTAAGTTTATTGGATTCGATGCACTAATGAATGTTTGGTTCCATGCAATTGTTAGCGTATCTAAAAAATTACGAATTCTTACGTATTCCATGCTAAATATCGCACTTTTCGCAACGTAGTCCACGCAGTTGAACAGGTCCGTGAAGACAATGTGCAAGATTTTCTCGGGCAATTATCAAGTGTTGGAAAATATCTGTGCTGCAGTTGATGGTAGAGATTTTAAAAGCGGTGGAAAGGGAGTAAACAAAAATATCTTTTGTAGAGCATTCCAAGAAAAATCTCTGCGTCGGGAGCCCCCTTTGAGTACTGGTACCGATCATTTCACCTTCATCGAAAGATACAATCGGGAAAATGGCCAAATCTTGCCGAAAGGTCGCTCGGGATTTTTGTCATTTTCTCCGGAAAGAAAGCATCTCTGCAAAGTAATCTGAGACCCATGGTGGGTTTCATCTTTCAATTATTTTAAGCTATGTTTTCCCAAGGCGACAATTTCTGCGGCGGAGAAAGGAACAGGTTGCCTTCATGCCCCATGATATTTTGTAACGACGCGACGTAGCAACCGTCACTTGTGATTTTCTCAGGAAAAAATATATATTGTAACATGAAGCATATTACGTCCCTCAACGCTAAACATAGCCATATGCTCTGAAAATAACAAGTTCGTATCACTTCGTTCCAATCTATGGATGTTTAACCAACGAGTGCAATATAATTTTCTTTAGCGCACACACACACGAGCCTTAAGCCGGCAGAGAAATCCAAAGAATCGTTGTATTATCATAGCCATTGGGGCTTATCCTTGTCTTATCATTCATTCATTCCTTCATTAACCTAACGATCAACCAAAGAATCATGCTAAGTCAAACAGAGTTAACAACATCCAATTTTACCAAATCAAAATCAATATCTTTGCAAGCCTCTACTGAATGATATAAAAATGCGATACTTAATGGATTGAACGCAAGGTATATTCCCAAACAAACATGGTTTAATTGGTAAAGTAGAAAGTGGGAACAAATTAAACAGGAAGTACAGAAATTTATTTCCCACAATAAGATACATTCATAGACAAAAGTTGATAAAACAGGCCACGAACATCATCACATTCAATATACGTATAAACCCAACATGGAAACTACACTAGAAAGGAAACATCCGCGGCATTGCATGCGAGGAGAAGCAAACTAAGTTCAGTTGCGGCCGCCGCCGCCGCGGAGACGAAGGACGAGGTGCAGGGTGGACTCCTTCTGGATATTGTAGTCGGCAAGGGTACGCCCATCCTCGAGCTGCTTGCCGGCGAAGATGAGGCGCTGCTGGTCCGGGGGGATGCCCTCCTTGTCCTGGATCTTGGCCTTGACGTTGTCGATGGTGTCCGACGACTCCACCTCGAGGGTGATCGTCTTCCCCGTGAGCGTCTTCACGAAAATCTGCATCTGCAAATTAAGAGTAGAATCGATTTAGAGCAAAATTCAAGCCGCAAAACGAATCCCAAATTGAAAAAAAAATGAAGAGATTGATTGAGAGAAAAGGCGCGAACTTTGATTGGATTGGAGAGAGGAAAAGAAGGGATTTGTTTAGTTTAGTTGTGTTTGGGAGAGATTGATCGATTTTGGGGAGGAGAGGGAGCGACCATTTGCTTGTTTATAAGACGAGCGAAGCGCGGCCATGAGGGGAAGCTAACTGATGCGCGGGGTTGTCGATGAGCCAATGGGAGATGGACGCGTGTGGGGAATGGCGTGAGATGGCATTCAAACGGAGTTTACACGGAAAAGAGTGGGATAGTCTCTCCGAGTGGGTCATCCTTTCCCTCCACCGAGCCTTATTTCGGTTTGTTCACAATTTTTTATTTTAAAAAAAACAGAAGAAAAATGAAAAGGATATATAATTCGATAAAAATAACTAAATTCCGAAAAAATACAAAATAAAATAGAATAGAATTTTAAAAAATTGCAAAATAAAATATAATAAAAAAGATATATAATCCGACTTGGGTCAATAATAATAAATAAATTCTAAAAAATATAAAATAAAATATAATTAAATGTCACAAAATAAAATAATCATGTCTAAATCTATGCTCTAAGATTATTAACTCACCTAAAAATTTTATAAAAAATAACGCATCTTAATGCGATAAACACCCTAATTCTAATTTTATAATATACTAAATTTTTTTTTTGAAATACTCTTATATATTATAATAATTCATTCTATTATTGTTTTAGTGACATTGTCATCACATGTTTAGGAACACAACCCTTCTAAGTCATAATACACGGACAGCCTTGACTCATCGTGTGTGTTTTAAAATTAACTCGACTGAAAGTAACAGTTAAATAGATCAATTTTGAGTGTAAAACTTTAACTCAAGTCGTGGGTAACTCCTTCATTTAGGTGGATGTCAAGACGGGAAAATAGATGTTCCCATTTACTAGCAAATTTTTCTTAATGGTAATTGTTTTTTTTTAAAAAAATGGATACAATAAAAGCTTTTGAGAGCCTAGTTAATAACAAAATTAAATAAAATATAAAGTGTATTTTAAAACTTTTGGCTTATTCAAAATTTGTTTATGTTCTACCCGTGTGTAAATTAGGCTCAAGGAGCAAGGACATATTTCATTTAAAAAATAATTAAATATAAAATAAATTGTGTACATCGAATACTATCGGAATCAGCTTGAATTAGTGTGATTCAATATTTGTTTTTACTTGATTCTGCAGCAAAAATAAAATGTATCATTAAAATTTTGATAATCAACCGGTTCTTTGCCAATTATATCCAGTTTGTAAAACCCACGATTCGAGTTAGGGTTTTATATTCAGAACCGGTCGGGTCGACCGTTATTTTTCGAGTTGAGTCAGTTTCAGGACACGTGTACGGAGCCGACGCCGGTCGCGTGTATGAGCTATGAGGGTCATGCGTACCCAAGTATATGATGATAACGTCATGAACACAGCAGAACAGAATGAGTTATCAGAATATATGAGAGTATGCCATTGATTTTTTTATTTTTATATATAGTGGATCGTAGATTTAGTTTCAGGCCGTTTACCGCGTTAGGACACGTTACGGGCATTTTGGGTAGGTTGATAGTTCTAGAACATATCATTATGATTTTTTGGTGTTGTTTGATTTTATGGGATTTTTCCCAAATTTTTTTGGGATTTTTTTACGACTTAAATATTATTTTGACTCGAGTCGGAGACGAGTCAAGTAATATTTACGACCTTGCCACCACACACCCCGCGCCTTTCTTTTCTTCCCCAAACCAAACCCCGACGCCGCCACTGTGTGTCGCCGCCGCCGCGGCTGCCACTGCCACCCGGTCGCCGATCGACCCTGTCTAGCCCCGCCACGGCGTCGCCGTGCCACCCCGACCAGCCCCGGCCGCTGCCAGGCCGCCACGACGCCGGAATCGCCTCGCCTAGCGTCGTGGCACATTTCGGTCGTGTCACCGATTCCGCCGCCGGCGACCGTCGCCGCCTCGATCGAGTAGTCGCCTCGACGTCTTCGACCCCTAGCGGCCTTCCCCGACCGGAGTGGAGGCCATCGCCGCCCTGGCCGGCCGGATCTAGCGACCCATCGCCGCCTGCCCTGTTTTAGCCATTTTTCGGTGAGCCACCACCTCCGTTGGCCGCGTCGACCTTGTAGATGAGTCGGGCTCGCCGAGCCGGTTCCGAGGGTACCCAACAGGACCCTTTTCCGACCAGTAGACGCCGCCGGCGATTGTCGCCGAAAAACCACCGAAAGCTGCCGGAAAACGTCCAGCAACTGCCGGAAAACCGGAATTTCCAGAATTCACTGGAATTCATCGGATCTTCCGCGGGGCTCACCCAGTGGAGCTCGATCGAGCTTCGGATGCCGATGAACGCCGAATTTGAGCTTCGAGACGTGCGACGGAACCCTAGCCGTCGCCGATTGCCGACGACGCGAGGTATAATTACCTATAATTGATTTATTTAAAATTGATGATAATTGTTAGCATAGCATGCTAGGGTTGATTAATTATTATGATGAATGTTAAGATTATGAATGAAGTAAACATGTGCATGATGTGATTAACAGGGAATGAAGGTTAAATAAGCTAATGAAGTAAAGTAAATTTGAGTATGATAATCGAGTACAACGTAACTTAGGAAATATAATAAAAATAGGTGTTAATAGGATAAGTTGGAATTATTTTTACATTTATAATTGCTGATTGTTATGGTTGATGTTTGTATTGTGGTGTGATGGTCATGTCGGATTTGATGCATCATTTAGTTAGCGGGGTTAGTATTTAGTTTTGATGTGTAGTTACGGAGTAGGAGCTCGCCGCCTAGGCGCGATGACACGCTTGGAGCTTCTACCAGGTCCGTTTAGGACTCGTCTCTGATTTACTCTTTCTATTGTATGTTTAATGTATTGCCTGCAGGATGGGTTAAGTGGCATTTTATCGGGTCCCACTTAACTCGGGCCATTTAACCGAACATTTTCCGGATTAATAACCCCTCGAGGATGAGATCCCTCGAGGTTGATTTCGAAAACAAGATCCACCAAACGTTGCCTTCGGGCCTATTATATAACTCCCTACCCAAGCCTATATATAACACCCCGTTTTGGCTCACCCGTGAACCGACCCGAATATGTTACCGGCGACCGAACCGTTCGTTAATCTACTAGATTCGGTTAAGCCGACCCGGATCTACTCTCAGCGTCTCAAGATGGAGATGCAAATATGAAATGCATAAATGAGAACGATTGGGTTCTAACGGAGTCCTACATGCATGCTATGATGTACAAGCAAAATAAGACAAAACAACAAATAAAAAACCAAAAGAAAATATATACTATTTTATGAAAATACGATAACACATAACAATCTATCTTGACTTTAAATCATTATCTCATTCGTTTTTACCCGAGCCGAGTCTGAACTCCAAGGCTCCCTACTCATTCATATTTATCAATTCATTTCCTAACAAGTAATTCATTCAAGCAAACACATCAAAATTATCATTTACATAACAATAACACACCATCATTATACATACGTTATACACGGCAAGTACATGTGTGCGCGGTTCCGTGCTGCTCCTCCGCAGTCCCGACAGCTTTCATCGCTCGCATTCCTCACCTACATATATATAGAAATACCGTCAGTAACGAGTGTTACCGGCCCGAAAAATAACTAATATCAAACTGGCACAGGAGAGCAAACTCTCCTGTTGAATAAAAACCATATACTTCCTCAAGAACTCTGATCAGGGCACATACGGGAGCCGTCGCCCTCAGGTCGACAGCGTCCCCCTATCTTTCACATTCTCATGCCTCGGCCATTTCTCTATTGCTTCTCACGTCAAATCTCATTCCTTTCCGCCCTCTGCACCTTCCATATTACTCCTGGCCTTGAGCACGAAGGCCGAGTACTCTCAGGCAGTCACCTTCAGTACCCATTGAACCACAAGTCTAGACATGCGCTGCATTGCAGTACTTGTAAACCTCCACACTTCTCCGGGTTTGAGGAACTCAAAGGTGGAGTTGTCCGGATCCTTCGGGAATGAAGTGGGTTCTCCCCAGCTCCAGAGCCCGCTCTTCCGGGCACACGCCCTATCTGAAGACGTGGCCGCAAGTAACCCTCATTCTATCTCTCACCGAAAACACAAAAACTATATATATATATATATATATATATATATATATATATATATATATATATAGGCATGGGTTGGGATTTATACAATAGGCCCGAAGGCATCGTGAGCTGGATCTGAAGTTCAAAAACAAACTCGAGGGATCTCATCCTCGAGGGTTATTAATCCGAAATAAAACTGTTATCTAAACGGCCCGAGTTAAGTGGGATCCGATAAAACGCCACTTAACTTGTCCTGCACATGATAAATCAAATACATAATAGAGTAGCGTAAAACAGAGTACGAGTCCTAAACGGACCTAGTAGAAGCTCCAAACGGGTCCACGTTCCTAGGCGGCGAGCTCCTACACCGTACCTACACAATCAAGCTAAAAACTAACGCCCGCATGATGAATCACACATCCTATAGCATGCACACACAATCAACACAATCACGCATCAATCAACACACATCAACCTATATCAATTCTAGCAAGTCTACTTAGGCTAATTTGCGTTAAATCATGATCATTACCTAGTTACTCTAATTAGTTTCTTAGTCTCCATTTTTAACACCACTCAATCAAACAAATTTCATATTTTATCCTTAATCAAATCTACATTTATACATATTGTTATAACACACAATTCACCAATCTTAGCATGCAATTCTAATAATCAATACTTTCAAATAATTAAGTTAAAATAAATTATACCTCGCGTCGTCGAAAATTGGCTACGGCTAGGGTTTCCGTTTCGTATCTCGAAACTCGAATTCGGCACCTAGCGGCGTCCAAAGTCCGATCAGATTAGACCGGGTGCGTTCGGCGGGTGATCTGGCGAATTTCCCACGAATCCAATTTTCTAGCGGTTCCGGCGGTTTTCCGGCGAGTGTCGGCAGTTTTCCGTCTGATTCCGGCGACGATTCAGGACGGGGCAATCAAGGGGTCTATCGGCACCAGCTCGACGAGCTTGGTCCGATGATGGTGTCAAACAAAGCTGCTGAGGCGGCGATGGCCGTTGACTGCGGCGTCGAAAATGGGCGGCGGTGGCGGCGTGCTCCGATCGGGGCTACGGCTGGCCTCGACGGTGGTCGGGACAATGGGGGAAACGTCGGCGACGGCGAGGGGTGGTCGTCGGGGTCGCAGTGGCGGCGGCGTGGCCTGGACGACGGTGGAATCAGGCTTGGAGTGGTGACGGCCGAGGCTGCTTCGCGACATCGCGGCGGCGCGCCGACAGGCGATCGGTGGTCGGGGTCAGTTGGGGCGGCACGACGACGGCGAGGGGATGACGGGCGGTTGGTTCCGACGGCGGGGCGGCGGTCGACGGCGGTGGCGGCGGCGAACAAAGTGGGCGGCGAGGGTCGGGAGGGAGAAGAAATGCTCTAGTGGCAGTTTCGTAAATAAGTATTGACTCGATTCCTACTTGTGTCAAAATAATAACTAGTTCGTAATAAATTCTAAAATAAATCTACAAAAATATGGAAAAATTCTATAAAATAAAACAAACACAACAACATCCAAATGGCATGCTCTATAACTAATAACCCACCCGAATATGATCCAACGCGTCCTAATTCGTAATTCGACCCTAAAAAAATATTCTACGATCAAATAAAAATAACAATCAATACTGCATACCTCTATATACTTGATAACCCATTTTTCATCATCTTTCAGGTATTATCATCGTACACTTGAGCATACATGACCCTCATCCCTCATAACTCACAGCTGGCCTCAACTCAGCTCGCGGTCCATGAAGCTGACTCGACTCGAACCGATAGTTGAACCGACTAGTTCACTCCCGTAAAACTCTGACTCAAGTCACGGGTTTTACACTATATATATATATATATAGTTTTCGTGTTTCTGTGAGACGAGAGATGGAGAAATCGACTGCACGTAACATGCAGAGGATGTCGTGACAGTCAAAGCGGGCTCTGGATTAGTGCCAGCGGACTGTTCCATTCCCGAGGGATCCTGACAACTCCGCGTTTGAGTTCCTCACACCCAGAGAACGTAGAGGTTTACGGGTACTGTTTAGTACAGCGCATGTTCGGACTTGTGGTTCAAAGGGTACTAAAGGCGACTGCCTGAGAGTACTCGGCCTTCGTGCTCAAGGCCAGGAGAAATATGGAGGTAAGGAGAGGGCTTAGGATAAAGTTTCACGAGAAGTACTGAAAAAGAAGTGCTGAGAGTAGCACAGTACCAGCAGCAGTAAGTTCGGGATGCTACCGGGTCTGCAGCCCAGTGGCTCCTCAGTAGTGCCCTTTAGAGTGTTCACGTGGAGTATATGTTGTTTTCTTTCATATGAGAGTTTGCTCTCATAGCCAGTTTGTTATAGTTATTTTCTTTTCGGACCAGTAACGCTTGTTACTGACGTTTTTCTTATATATATGTAGGTGATAAGCACGAGATGGATGTGCCGGCCGGGACGGAGGAGCAATAAGGTCTTCTGCACACACACATTGGGTGATTGAATGTTTCATGTTTTGTTTATGATGTTATTTAATAAACATGCTATGATTAAATGTTTGAGGCATGATAATGATACGAAATGAAATGATCACAGTAGCGCAGCAAAAGTTTGATGGGTTAGGACCCAAGTTCCAGAATGAGCTTATAGTATATCAGATTGTGTGTGAATGAAATTGTTGATATATGCTTATATATACTTGTATATATTATTTTGACAGGGTGGACCCTAATTGCACTTTTAGGGGAGACCCTGTCTGTTTTATTTCAGAATTTTGATCGTAACTGTATTGGTGTGTATTTTGAATTGCTTGTCATTCATGTAGTACCATGTTAGGATTTTGCGTATTTATTCATTCATGATGGATCGTATCTTCATCTTAAGACGCCGAGATTGGATCCACATGAGTTAGGTTCGGGTTAGCCGACCTAACCGGGGCCTGTAACATGCCGGTTCGGTTCACGAGCGTGAACCGGATTTGGGGTGTTACAAGAATTGGTATCAGAGCCACTCTCGGCCGATTAAGATGTAAGATACTTTTATAGGTGATGTGTGTGCAAAGACTGCTCCAAGTCCAGCTGGCAGGTATGTTTCTGTCTATTTTCTTTACATGCAGATATTTTTCATAAGTTGTTTGGATAATAGTGTATTCAGGGCTTAATCAGGAGTACGTGGAACTGGCCTTAGTTGAGCTGACAGGTAATTTTTATGGACTTTCATCATGATGTCAAATTGCATGCTTCGTTGGATGTGAGCAAGGTATGTGTAGTGCTAGTAGGGGTAGAATGGGTATAAGTTCCCATCTTATACCATATTTGGATGTCAGTAACCGTCAGCAGGAATCTGACAGGCTTGTCATGATGGGCTTAGAGACCCACTAGTTCTGTCCATCGCACAAGAGATTTGGATGAGTCGTGGTGACCACATGTTCAGTAAACTGAGGTTAAATTGGATGTTGACTAGGTGTCCATCCTTTGCATGTCACCACATAAGTCCGGCTTCCATGGGACGTGGCGTACATAGTGGGAATGAGCTTGAAGTATGGAGAAATTGGCAAGTTAGTTGGCATATGAGGAATAGTAGTGAGGTGGATCGATAGTCCGATAGGCACTTCACCGCATTCCCTTTTTCCACTAGGTTATAACCTATGGGCAGCAGTTTTGGATCCTTGCTAGACAAAGGTCTTGATATGGTGAAGAAAAGACTAGGACCACCATTGCCTACAAGATCAGATATTTGATAGGATTCTACCAGAGATAAGGTACCAGGTCAGTGGTTATCGTTTGAGGGCCAGCCAGCACTAATGGAAGCAGACACTCCAGATTTCTGGAGATTAGAGTGGGTTCAGTATAGGTTTACCATCATATGTGTCAACCCCATGATCCAAACCCTTCCGGATCAGACACGTATAGTTGGACAACCTGAGCTGAGTTGTTAGCAGTGAAGGCATGTCAGAGACAGTAGTGGATTTACGATGCATATGAGTAGGATTAGATTTTTCTGCATCTAGGTAGTGCACAACCGCCGACCGAGTGCACAACCACCGACCGAGTGCACAACCACCGACCGAGGTGCACAACTGCCGACCGAGTGCACAACCGCCGACCGAGGTGCACAACCGCCGTCCGATGCCTATTCGCAGTGCACACCGCCGACCGATGTAGATTAGTTAGATCTTAGTAGGGCCAGAATTTGAGGAACAGAGATATAGCTACAATAGGACATTAGCAGAACAGAGAAGAGTTAGGAAAAGTGAGGTTATTTGGATGAGATGGCATAGGATCCGACTTCACAGCTCTCTTGCAATTATTGTTTTGACCTGACACCCTTGGGTCAGATGAATATTGCAAGATGTCCCCATCAGACACTGTTAGTTACAGTCTCATAGGGATGCGTATGGACAGAATCAGGGAACATGACAGTAGTGACCTCCAGATGGGACGGTCACAATGATCAGATTGTGTAGACTGCATGATAATACATGCATGGGTCACAACCAGCATACATAGATCAGATGGTTAGTAGACGATCACACGCTATTGAATCTATTTAGTGATGGGCCAACCAGTGATAGGAATTCGACTTATATTAGAGTATTATGCATAGATAGAGTGTAAAACCCGTGATTCGAGTTAGGGTTTTACGTTACCGAACCAGTCGGTTCGACCGTTGGTTCGAGTCGAGTCAGTTTCATGAATCGCGTGCTGAGTCGAGACCAGCCGTGAGTTATGAGCGATGAGAGTCAGGTGTACCTGAATATATGATGATAACGTCGAGAAGATGGTGAGATACGAGTTATCTGAATATATGAAAGTATGCAGTATTTTTTTCTTTTTATATGTTTGATCGAAGAAATAGTTTTAGGCCGAATAACGCATTAGGACGCGTTTGATTATATTTGGGTGGGTTATTAGTTATAGAGCATGCCATTTGGATGTTGTTGTGTTTGTTTTATTTTATGTGATTTTTCCATATTTTTCTAGATTTTTTTAGAATTTATTACGAACTAGTTATTATTTTGACTCGAGTCGGAATCGAGTCAATACTAAATTACGAGTTTGCCACTAGACATGTTTTTCTTCTTCCCCGACCATTCTCACCCACAAACCCTCGCCGCCGCCGCTGTGTGTCGCCGCCGCCGCCACTGCCGACGCCGTGCTGCCGCCGATCGACGCCGCCCTGCCCCGCCTTGCTGTCGCCGTGCCGCCCCGACCAACCCCGGCCACCGTCGCGCCGCCACGACGCCGGAATCGCCCCACGAAGCCGCCTCGGTCGTCGCCACTCCGGGCCGGATTCCGCCGCCGTCCGGGCCGCTCCGCCGCCGGTGTGACCCTGACGAGCACCCCCTCGACGTCGCCGACGTTTCCCCCACCATCCCGACCGCCGTCGAGGCCGGCCGGAGCCCCGATTGGAGAACGCCGCCGCCGCCGCCCGTTTTCAACGTCGCCGCCGACGGCCATCGCGGCCTCGGTTGCTCTGTTTGACACCGCCATCGGACCAAGCTCGTCGAGCTGGTGCCGATAGACCCCTTGATTGCCCCGTCCCGAATCGTCGCCGGAAAACCGTCGGAATCCGCCGGAAAACCGCCGATACTCGCCGGAAAACCGCCGGAACCGCCGGAAAATTGGATTCGAGGGAAGTCCGCCGGATCATCCGCCGAACGCACCCGGTCCAATCTGATCGGACTTCGGACGCCGCTAGGTGCCGAATTCGAGTTTCGAGCCGCGAAACGGAAACCCTAGCCGTCGCCGATTTTCGACGACGCGAGGTATAATTTATTTTAATTTAATTATTTGAAAGTTTTGATTATTAGAATTGCATGCTAGGATTGGTGAATTGTGTGTTATAATTAATATATATAAATGTAGATTTGATTAAGGATAAAAATATGAAATTTGTTTGATTGTGTGGTGTTAAAAATAGAAGTTATGAAACTAATTAGGGTTATTAAGTAATAATCATGATCTAATCAAACTAGCTTAAGTAGACTCGCTAGAATTGATATAGGTTGATGTGTGTTGATTGACGTGTGATTGTGTTGATTGTGTGTGTATGCTATAGGATATGTGATTCATCATGCGGGCGTTAGTTTTTAGCTTGATTGTGTAGGTACGGTGTAGGAGCTCGCCGCCTAGGCGCGTGGACCCGTTTGGAGCTTCTACCAGGTCCGTTTAGGACTCGTTCTCTGATTTACGCTACTCTCTTGTGTATTTGATTTATTATGTGCAGGACGAGTTAAGTGGCGTTTTATCGGATCCCACTTAACTCGGGCCATTTAGCCAACAGTTCTTTTCCGGATTAATAACCCTCGAGGATGAGATCCCTCGAGTTTGTTTTCGAACTTCAGATCCAGCTCACGTTGCCTTCGGGCCTATTGTATAAATCCCAACCCAGACCTATATATATGTATAGTTTTCGTGTTTTGGTGAGAGACTGAATGAGGGAAATCCGACTACCGTGCTACGCGAGCGGGCACGTGTGTGTCGACAGTGGGCTCTGGAATGGTGTGCGGGCCGTTTCATTCCCGAGGGATCCTGACAACTCCACCTTTGAGTTCCTCAAACCCGGAGAAGTGTGGAGGTTCACGGGTACTGCATTGCAGCGCATGTCTAGACTTGTGGTTTCAAAGGGTACTGAAGGCGACTGCCTGAGAGTACTCGGCCTTCGTGCTCAAGGCCAGGAGTAATATGGAAGGTGCAGAGGGCGGATAGGAACGAGATTTGACGCGAGAAGCAATAGAGAAATGGCCGAGGCATGAGAATGTGAAAGATAGGGGGACGCTGTCGACCCGATGGCGACGGCTCCCGTATGTGCCCTGATGAGAGTTCTTGAGGAAGTATATGGTTTTCATTCAACAGGAGAGTTTGCTCTCCTGTGCCAGTTTGATATTAGTTATTTTCCGGGCCGGTAACACTCGTTACTGACGGTTTTTCTATATATATGTAGGTGAGAAATGCGAAGCGATGAAAGCTGTCGGGACTGCGGAGGAGCAGCACGGAACCGCGCACACATGTACCTGCCGCGTGTAACGTATGTTAATGGTGTGTTATTGCTACGTGAATAATAATTTTGATGTGTTTGTTTAGATAAATTGCTTGATATGAAATGAATGGATAAATGTGAATGAGTAGTGAGTTGGAGTTCAGACTCGGCTCAGGTAAAAACGAATGAGATAATGGTTGAATGTCATGGTAGATTAATATGTGTTACCGTATTTTTATAAAATAGTATATATTTTCTTTTGGTTTCTCATTTATTATTTTATCTTGTCTTTGCTTGTACATCATATCATGCACGTAGGACTACGTTAGAACCCACGCATCCCATCCATGCATTTCATGTTGCATCTCCATCTTGAGACACCGAGGGCAGATCCGGGTCGGCTTAACCGAACCCAGTAGGTTAGCGAACGGTTCGGTCGCCGGTGACATTTCCGGGTCGGTTCACGGGTGAGCCGAAACGGGGTGTTACATAGAGGGTTAGTGAGGAAGGGTTTTCAGAAGGATAGTGATTCCTTGTGTTTCGCCAGCACGATTAGGTTCTCACCTTGAGACATAGGCTTGAGCCTTTGCCCTGAGTATAGAGGTACCTTCATGGTACTGATTAGGGTTACAGTATAGGTAGATGTTTGCAGATCGATCTTCTAATGAGGATTTCACCCCAACATGAGAGTGGACCAGATGGAGTATATCAGTGTATGCTCATCTTTATTGATAGCCTTGCTTGAGAGTCTACCACAGCGGTAGTAGTCATGTGAGTTGAGATTAGTACTACAAATCGGTACGGGACGGCAGGTCACACACCACTGAAGAGCGGACGAGACACGCGTCAAACCTCACTATAAGTCCCCGTAGACTTGAGGGGAGATAGTGGTTCTTTGGGTCGTTTGAACCCCGCCCGTTTAGAAGTGCGTGACTAGTACAGTATCGAGAAACACGTGCCTACTGTTAGCTGATTAAACTAGGGCTAATTAGGAGCCATTTTTGAGATTCGTCATTGATTGACTATTCCACAGCCTGATCACCTGTGGCATAGTAAATCATGGTGATCTTAGAGACAAGTCCATAGACCTACCAAGATTTTGGCCACCCAATATGTTACATAGGGATTTTATCTCCCCTACTATTTGCATGAGACCTTAACCTTACCATAGTAAGAGTTGCGCAATAGAAGCGTGTGGGCCTATAACCCACAGGTCCCAGGATTCCCTGTTTACCTTGCATCAGATACCATATGTGAGGATGAGATGTCCCCTATTGAGAGTTCTTGATCAGTGTGACTAGTTTCCACAAGATTCAGTTTCCTTTTCTATAACCCAGAGATGCCAGACAGAGAGTTTTCACTTGAGATTTCCGCTCACCCCTTTGTATGTATTAGTTCTACCATCAGTTTATCCAGAGGATTGAGATGAGTATACATTGATCAAAGCACAGAGCATATGCCACAGACCAGATGCAGACTCCACAGTCCCATGCAGAGTATGTCATCATACTCCTTGAGACACGCTGTGTATGTACAGGTGTTCTCGCCTCCCTTCAGTAGTAGTTAGTGGCTGTGTAGATAGTCACCTGAGCCATAGTATGCAGTAGAATCATAGCAGCTATCCTTGTTCTCTTATAGAACAGAGTGAGATATTTGACTGAGGACCGAGTCAACTAGGACCTAGTGAGCGGTCCAGTTCCTTATACAGGGACACTTGAGAGTTGGATCTAGACTGGCGACAGTGAGCCATGTAGCTCAATATCCTATACGCCTGTACCCAGCAGGAGACTCATAGCACAGGTTAGGATGGTTGTAGGACCTAGGATGGAGTTTCCTGAGAGTATATGTAGTTGGACTTTTCACATAGATGAGGTTCAGGGACATGGGTAGATGTTAGAAAGTGGTCTTACCCTCGACATAGTTTTCCCATACATAGCTCAGATTAGAACCTTGCGATACTCTAGAGTATCTGCTTGACCAACCCAATAGACCCTTAGGGGTGATCTAGGTTTCCCGCCGAGTTAGCAGTAGGGATCAGAACAGAAGAGAAGGATAATGATAATGTCAGAATAGACACAGGAAGTATAGAATCCAGAATGTTTGAAATGGTCAGCATCACTAGCATGACTCGCCACGTCGGCACCACTAAAGTCAGTGAGGATGTATATGGCTATCGAAGAGCAGAGGATACAACAGGTGTGTATCTAGCTTCCAGGAAGTAGTTCAGCAGAACCTCCTTGAGTTAAAATTTCGAGGACGAAATTTTTATAAGGAGGGAAGATTGTAAAACCCACGATTCGAGTTAGGGTTTTATATTCAGAACCGGTCGGGTCGACCGTTATTTTTCGAGTTGAGTCAGTTTCAGGACACGTGTACCGAGCCGACGCCGGTCGCGTGTATGAGCTATGAGGGTCATGCGTACCCAAGTATATGATGATAACGTCATGAACACAGCAGAACAGAATGAGTTATCAGAATATATGAGAGTATGCCAGTGCATTTTTTTTATTTTTATATATAGTGGATCGTAGAATTAGTTTTAGGTCGTTTACCGCGTTAGGACGCGTTACGGGCATTTTGGGTGGGTTGATAGTTCTAGAGCATATCATTATGATTTTTTGGTGTTGTTTGATTTTATGGGATTTTTCTCAAATTTTTTTGGGATTTTTTTACGACTTAAATATTATTTTGACTCGAGTCGGAGACGAGTCAAGTAATATTTACGACCTTGCCACCACACACCCCGCGCCTTTCTTTTCTTCCCCAAACCAAACCCCGACGCCGCCACTGCGCGTCGCCGCCGCCGCCACTGCCGCTGCCGCCCGGTCGCCGATCGACCCTGCCTAGCCCCGCCACGGCGTCGCCGTGCCACCCCGACCAGCCCCGGCCGCTGCCAGGCCGCCGCGACGCAAGAATCGCCTCGCCTAGCATCGCAGCACATTTCGGTCGTGTCACCGATTCCGCCGCCGGCGACCGTCGCCGCCTCGATCGAGTAGTCGCCTCGACGTCTTCGACCCCCTAGCGGCCTTCCCCGACCGGAGCGGAGGCCATCGCCGCCCTGGCCGGCCGGATCTAGCGACCCATCGCCGCCGGCCCTGTTTTAGCCATTTTTCGGCGAGCCACCACCTCTGTTGGCCGCGTCGACCTCGTAGATGAGTCGGGCTCGCCGAGCCGGTTCCGAGGGTACCCAACACGACCCCTTTCCGACCAGTAGACGCCGCCGGCGATTGTCGCCGGAAAACCACCGGAAGCCGCCGAAAACCGCCAGCAGCTGCCGGAAAACCGGAATTTCCGGAATTCATTGGAATTCACCGGATCTTCCGCGGGGCTCACCCAGTCGGAGCCCGATCGAGCTTCGGACGCCGATGAGCGCCGAATTTGAGCTTCGAGACGTGCGACGGAACCCTAGCCGTCGCCGATTGCCGACGACGTGAGGTATAATTACCTCCGAATTGATTTATTTAAAATTGATGATGATTGTTAGCATAGCATGCTAGGGTTGATTAATTATTGATGATGAATGTTAATGATGTATGAATGACTATAGATGAAATGATAAGTTGCATGATGTGATTAACAGTGTGAATGAAGGTTAAATGATCTAATGAGGTAGAGTAAGTCTGAGCATGATAAGTCGAGTACAGACGTAACTTAGAAAAATACAATAAAATTAGGTATGAATAGGATGAGTTAGAATTATTTTACATTTATAATTGATTGATTGTTATGGATGTTGATGATTGTATTGTGATGTGATAGTTCATGTCGTGTTTGATGCATCATTTAGTTAGCGGGCGTTAGTATTTAGTTTTGATGTGTAGGTACGGAGTAGGAGCTCGCCGCCTAGGCGCGATGACACGCTTGGAGCTTCTACCAGGTCCGTTTAGGACTCGTCTCTGATTTTACTCTTTCTATTGTATGTTTAATTTATTGCCTGTAGGACGGGTTAAGTGGCGTTTTATCGGATCCCACTTAACTCGGGCCATTTAACCGAACATTTTCCGGATTAATAACCCCTCGAGGATGAGATCCCTCGAGGTTGATTTCGAAAACAAGATCCACCACAACGTTGCCTTCGGGCCTATTATATAAATCCCTACCCAGCCCTATATATATGTAGTTTTCGCGTTTTCAGTGAGACGAGAGATGGAGAAATCGACTGCACGTACCATGCAGAGGATGCCGTGACAGTCAAAGCGGGCTCTGGATTAGTGCCAGCGGACTGTTCCATTCTCGAGGGATCCTGACAACTCCGCGTTTGAGTTCCTCACACCCGGAGAACGTGGAGGTTTACGGGTACTGTTTAGTACAGTGCATGTCCGGACTTGTGGTTCAAAGGGTACTAAAGGCGACTGCCTGAGAGTACTCGGCCTTCGTGCTCAAGGCCAGGAGAAATATGGAGGTAAGGAGAGGGCTTAGGATAAAGTTTCACGAGAAGTACTGAAAAAGAAGTGCTGAGAGTAGCACAGTACCAGCAGCAGAGCAGTAAGTTCGGGATGCTACCGGGTCTGCAGCCCAGTGGCTCCTCAGTAGTGCCCTTCAGAGTGTTCACGTGGAGTATATGATGTTTTCTTTCATATGAGAGTTTGCTCTCATAGCCAGTTTGTTATAGTTATTTTCTTTTTCGGACCAGTAACGCTTGTTACTGACGTTTTTCTTATATATATGTAGGTGATAAGCACGAGATGGATGAGCCGGCCTGGACGGAGGAGCAATAAGGTCTTCTGCACACACACATTGGGTGATTGAATGTTTAATATTTTGTTATGATGTTATTTATTATAACATGCTATGATTAAATGTTTGAGCATGATGATATGATGTGAATGAAATGCTAAGACACGATAATAGAATGCAAAATATGATCAGAGTTGCGCAGCAGAAGCTTAGTGGGTTGAGACCCAAGTTTCAGAATGAATACGTTATAAATGAGATTTTGTGTGATTGTTAATGCATGCTGATATATTTGTATATATATTATTTTGACAGGGTGGGCCCATAATTGCACTTTTAGGGGAGACCCTGATTAGTTTTACTTCAGAATTTTCATCGATTTTGCTCGTAATTGTGATGGTGTGAAATTTGAATTGCATGTCATTCATGTAGTACCATGTTAGGATTTTGTGTATTCATTCATTCATGACGGATCGTATCTTCATCTTAAGATGTCGTTATTTGAAGTTCAAATAATCCAACAGTAATTTCAAAACTTGGTGGGGGCTAAAAAAGGCCCAACAGGGAAGAAGGGGGTCGAGCTCCATAGGCCGGAACTCCTCGACGCTGGCTACCGGCTGCCTCCGGATTTGCTGCATTGATCTTCCACGGCCATTTTCTGGATTGCATTTTGCACATGTTTTTCTTGTAATTGAGATCTGGAATTCATTTCATGTTCTAGTTGAAGTTGGCGTGCAGGTTACCCATAATTGGTTACGTGGTATATATATATTGTTTGTTGCATTTTTGGTAGAAACTAAAATTGTTGCCACTTTGATTATTGCATTTTATTGGTCGAAATAAATGAAAAAAAATCAAGAAGAGGAGGATTTGACGTGCCCAAATTCAACGTCGCCTCATTTTTCTTTTCTGAAAGTCAAATTCGTGTCAAAATGCAAGGGAACTTGAATTTTCTTTATTTCTACTTTTTTTAGGTAGTTCAAAAAAAATTCTTAAAGGGCTAAAACGATAATATTACATAATTAATTATTTTGTTTGCACATAAAACTATTATATTATTACCTAAAATTATTAGTAAGATATAATTTTTTTTAACTTATGACCAAAGATAATATATCATATATTTTTCATCAATTCAATCACCTTCACGTTTTTTTTTATTTTTTATTCTTTATATCAATTAATAGACATCTTTATTTATATTAATTAGGTGTCTTATATTTACAAAAGATTATATTTAATAAACACGGAGTGTCAGGATGATTCAGCTTAAGGAAAATGTAATTATGTTCACTTAATTTGTTGTCGAGCAAAACTTTAATCGAAAAAATAAACCAAATTCAATGTCCAACGGATTCGAATGTGTTAGTCACTAAATACGAGTTTTATTAGGGGATTCTAAGTGAGCGAGAATTTGTACGTGGGCCGAAAAAAGGCATTGTCAAGCCCAAGTTTCGTTGACATTGCCCTGGATCTTGGCCTTGACGTTGTCGATGGTGTCCGACGACTCCACCTCGAGGGTGATCGTCTTCCCCGTGAGCGTCTTCACGAAAATCTGCATCTGCAAATTGAGAGTAGAATCGATTTAGAGCAAAATTCAAGCCGCAAAACGAATCCCAAATTGAAAAAAAAATGAAGAGATTGATTGAGAGAAAAGGCGCGAACTTTGATTGGATTGGAGAGAGGAAAAGAAGGGATTTGTTTAGTTTAGTTTTGTTTGGGAGAGATTGATCGATTTTGGGGAGGAGAGGGAGCGACCATTTGCTTGTTTATAAGACGAGCGAAGCGCGGCTATGAAGGGAAGCTAACTGATGCGCGGGGTTGTCGATGAGCCAATGGGAGATGGACGCGTGTGAGGAATGGCGTGAGATGGCATTCAAAGGGAGTTTACACGGAAAAGAGTGGGATAGTCTTTCCGAGTGGGTCATCCTTTCCCTCCACCGAGCCTTATTTCGGTTTGTTCACAATTTTTTATTTTAAAAAAACAGAAGAAAAATGAAAAGGATATATAATTCGATAAAAATAACTAAATTCCGAAAAAATACAAAATAAAATAGAATAGAATTTAAAAAATTACAAAATAAAATATAATAAAAAAGGATATATAATCCGACTCGAGTCAATAATAATAACTAAATTCTAAAAAATATAAAATATAATATAATTAAATGTCACAAAATAAAATATTCATGTCTAAATCTATGCTCTGAGCTTATTAACTCACCTAAAAATAATAAATAATGTATCTTAATGCGATAAACACCCTAATTCTAATTTTATAATATACTAAAATTTTTTTTGACATACTCTCGTATATTCTCATAATTCATTCTATTATTGTTTTAGTGATATTATCATCACGTGTTTAGGAACACAACCCTTCTGGGTCATAATATACGGCCGGCCTCGACTTATTGCATGTGTTTTAAAATTAACTCGATTGAAAATAACACTTAAACAGATCAATTTTGAGTGTAAAACTTTAACTCAAGTCGTGAGTAACTCCTTCATTTAGGTGGATGTCAAGACGGGAAAATATATGTTCCCATTTACTAGCAAAGTTTTGTTAATGGTAATTGTTTTTTTTAAATGGATACAATAAAAGAGAGCGTAGTTAATAACAAAATTAAATAGAATATAAAGTGTATTTTACAACTTTTGACTTATTCAAAATTTGGTTATGTTCTAACCGTGTGTAAATTAGGCTCAAGGAGCAAGGACATATTTCATTTAAAAAATAATTATATATAAAATAAATTGTGTACATCGAATACTATCGGAATCAGCTTGAATTAGTGTGATTCAATATTTGTTTTTACTTGATTCTACATCAAAAATAAAACGTATCATTAAAATTTTGATAATCAAACGGTTCTTTGCCAATTATATCCGGTTTCTATGAAGATTATACAAATTGCCACTTAAACAACTATTGTATGCCTCAGATGGGAATAGCTGATACATTATCCGTGAATGAAATATTAAATAGCTCTGGGAAATAAATAAAACATTAACAAGCTAGACTCATATCCTTCATGCAAACATTTTCACTCCCTTTATTTTATTTTAAAACTTCAAACTTTATTATTTATGTGGAATATAAAAAATAAGGCATGCTTCTCTTTTAAGTTTTATAATGCTTCACCAAGTTAAGTTATGTACGCAGATTTTGCACATTATATTTTTACATTTATATTATTAGATTACTTACCTCGAGCAAGCCATTGAAATGGGTTTCGTTCCATGGGTTGCGATGAACAAAGTAATTCGACCCAAAGCAGTGGTCATATCAAATCAGTCGCAGGGACTATTTTCAAATCTTCACAAATTATAACTCTCGTTAGATTTGCGTTTCTCCCGCTGTGGTTAATTTTTCAAAGGGTCAACATGAACTAAGGATTCACTTGGCTGACATAAAAATGTAGTAAATAATAAAATATTTTCATATTAAACAAAAATACAAGGAGAAAAAATAACACGAAAATAGAGGAAGATCTGTGCCGGTGGTGCTTGGGCTTCCTCTTCTGGCTCCGCCTCGCCGCACTCTTCCTCTGGCTCACCCTCCGCCCCCTCTTCATCAACGACCTCTTCCTCTCCAACATCACCCTCGCCTTCCACCTCCGCCTCAAAAACGAGAGCAGGGACGAGGGCGTCTACTACGACAACATCACCCTCTCCTTCTTCTTCCCCGCCGACTCTCCCCGCCCCTTGGGCCCCGGCGTCACCCTCCCCGCCTTCTACCACGGCCACGGCAAGAAGGCTAACGGGTACGATAGCGTGCCGGCGGATCGGGGCAGCCTGCCGCCGAATGGGACGGCGGCGGAGTTCGAGTTGAAGTTGGAGACGAGGGGTGAGTTACAAGATCTGGGGGTTCAAGACGGCCAGCCATGTGAAGCTGCATGGGGAGGTGCGGGTGGACGAGCGGGGGAACAAGGGGTCGAGCTCCGGTGGGCCGGAACTCCTCGACGCCGGCTACCGGCTGCCTCCGGATTTGCTGCATTGATCTTCACCGCCATTTTCTGGATTGCATTTTGCACATGCTTTTCTTGTAATTGAGATCTGGAATTCATTTCATGTTCTGTGTTGAAGTTGGCGTGCATGTTACCCATAATTGGTTATCTTGTTTGTTGCATTTTTGGTAGAAACTAAAATTGTTACCACTTTGATTATTGCATTTTATTGGTCGAAATAAATGAAAAAAAATCAACAAGACGAGGATTTGTCTTGCCCAAATTCAACCTCGCCTCATTTTTCTTTTCTGAAAGTCAAATTCGTGTCAAACTGCAAGGGAACTTGAATTTTCTTTATTTATATATTTTTTTACGTAGTTCAAAAAAATTTCTTAAAGGACTAAAACGATCAATATTACATAATTAATTATTTTGTTTGCACATAAAACTATTATATTATTACCTAGAATTATTATTAAGATATAATTTTGTTTAACTTATGACCAAAGATAATATATCATATATTTTTCATCAATTCAATCACCTTCACGTTTTTTTATTTTTTATTCTTTATATCAATTAATGGACATCTTTATTTATATTAATTAGGTGTCTTATATTAGCAAAAGATTATATTTAATAAACACGGAGTGTCAAGATGATTCAGCTTAAGGAAAATGTAATTATGTTCACTTAATTTGTTGTCGAGCAAAACTTTAATCGAAAAAATAAACCAAATTCAACGTCCAACGGATTCGAATGTGTTAGTCACTAAATACGAGTTTTATTAGGGGATTCTAAGTGAGCGAGAATTTTTACGTGGGCCGAAAAAAGGCATTGTCAAGCCCACGTTTCGTTGACAAAATGGAACCTTCGCCTAAAGGTCAATGGCTAATGATAGTTTTAAAGATTTTAATTAATTATTTTTATTATATGTAATAAATAACTAAATTTAATTTATAATTATTTTTGCAAAAGTATTTATCAGAATTAACTGTTTTTTTTCACTACCAAACACCACCGAGTTCAAACCATAATAATCCCCACCCTCAACCGAGCCGGTCTCCCAAAACAAGTCCGAGAGTGGCTTGACCGATCGGCGAGGGTGGAGGCGGCCAGCCCCCGCCATGGAGGAAGCGAAGGGTGCCGGTAGCACCGCCGTCGCCCAAGACCAATCTTTTCCGGCCGGACCCCAACCCGGCAAAGCAATCTCCTCGCCGTCGGGTTCGTCTCCGGTTCCCGGCCATCTCCGTCCTCCTTCCGCGGCGGAGTCGCGTGGGAAGGGGAGGGAGAACGACATGTGCTACTACTGCAAGGAGAAGGGTCACTGGGCCGAAGACTGCCCTTCTGAGATGATGAAGCGCCGCAAGATTACGATGCCCCTCAAGACGACGAGGTCCCGCAGGTTGCCGGCCGCAGCCCGTGGGTTGAGGTTATCGTCCCCGGTTCCCGCCCGTGTGGCGGCGGCGGCGGCGGCAGCGGCTGACGAGACTGCAAGGGCCGAGAAGGGAGGTAAAGGTCTCGTTTTTGGAATGTTTTTTCTTAATGACGACGGCCAGTGGGAACTGTTTGATGATTTATTTCTACGCAACCTTTTGTTAATACTTGATACACTTTTAGTTCATTTAAAGGCTGCTCAATTATTGAGGCAATTAAAATGAAACTAGGCATTTTTATTTGTTCTTGATAGCATGACAGTGATTTTTGGTAGATTGGTTATGGTAATTGGTTTATTAATTTATTAGTAATCGACATAATCTTCCTCAACTTGTGCCGTGAGTTACCATAACCACTTAAATGTTTTGATTGGTATATTGGACTTTGGTTTTATCTCTTGTTGCAGGCGTAGAACCTGACCACTGCGGCGGGATGGAGATGTTAAATAATGCTAGTGTAGAGAGTGCTGATAATGAGCTTCACAAAGTCACAGCAGCCGCAGCAGCTGGAGCTGATAAGAGCACGACTTTTGGTGATTTCCTAGACGCTGTGAAGTTCTTGTTGAACATATCCGATCAGTCCTCAAGCTCGGCGGACAATTTGGACATTATAGAAATTGCTCGTAGGAAAGGATTACAATTCCCTTTCCTTGATAGTGATGATGATGATGATCTTGATGAAGATGATGATGACTGGTAGTACCTCGAGGAGTAAAATATTCTCATCTGGAAGGCGTGTACAGTTTATCAGGCGTGGTGAGTGCGACCATTTTACTTGGCCTGCCCCTTCTATGGCGCTGCTTCTTGAGTTCTGGCATCTTCAAAAGAGTGGTCTTTTTGGAAGCAAGTGCTAGGAGACTATGTTTCACAAAATTGGTGACAAGATGCCTTCCTTAGTAAGTCTAACCTACTTGTTGGAACATGAATAGTAATTGCCAAATTACATGGCAATGTTCTTAGAATACGTGTAGTTTATTGATGACTGAACTGCATTTTTAGCAGTCTATTAAGTGCTTACTTTCTACATGAAGTCCATTGAGATGATTAAAAATGGTAGGGCTGAGTCTCTATGACAACCAATAGCAATGGCAATCGGCATTCAGACCGAAGTAAATTGGATTGAAATTTAAAATGCAGACATCATAGCATAAAACAGATTCAACATTGACTTGAGCATATTAAACTAAGAGTAAAATCTGGCTGAAACTCTTACTCAGTAGATTGGGTAATTATTTTGTCATGAAAGCAAACAATTGCATTAAAAACAGTTAGGGAAGATTGCTCACAACATTACGAAATTTTTCATATGATACAGAGTGGGTGGTGATCTTAAGCCAGCCCCCAATTCACCCACAAGCAAGCAAATAACCACCTTCAAGGCAAAAATGTTTTGACAAAGCGTCCCAAACGACTATAAATGGGAAATGGAAAATGGAGGTTACAGTCTACGATATACAACATTCTTGAGTTATGAAAATAGTCAAGAGTCAATTGACAACTTGTCAAGCATGACCACTTTGTGAGAACTAACCTTGTATCTAGCCACAACATCATCTACACCTGGGCAGCACCTTGAAATTGCAACAAAGAAAATCTGTATTGGCTAGGCAGTTCCCAACTGTACTCCCCAAGCTCTGAAAGAAGCTTACTTCCAGATTTTCTACCACCACACTAACTGTTAATAAAGGGTTTCCAACACCCCATCAATGAGTCCAAATTCCAAAGCCTGAAACAAAGAAAAGGTCATCATTCTCCACAAACTTTGCAACAAGCTATTCAAATAGATCCAATTCCCAAACACCACCTCAGAAGTGGAAAAGAAACGATCTCTCTCTGTGTATTGCTGTACTTTCTCCAGTGGTTGACCAGTAAAAGCTGCACACATCTGGTCTATTTTCTGGTTTCTAAACACAATCTGGTTTATCAAAAAATTAACTTACATGGCGAGATTGAACCGCTTCATTTACTTGGCATTTCACATCCTCAACATGACCTTTCAAAATAGAAAAGAAGGGAAGAAATTAATCACGAAAGACACTAAGAAACCAGTTAAGAAGTCAATAGAGATTGGCAAAGTTGAATTAATGCTGGTAACTAACCTGCAGTAAATATTCCACCTTAATACTCTTATATACCATGGTGGGGGAGAACTAATGCTAGTAAAAGGTACTTAGAAAACACTCCATTTCCCCATTGCAAAGTTTGTTACATATGATGATCACCAAACATTAACACATGGCAATGTTAGGTTATTAATATGATGTTCATGATGAAAATTCTGAAATAATGGCAGCTATGCATTAGATATACATTGCACAAAATATATATAGATGTCTAGATATAATTCCCACCCCGACTTTGAGGCTGGTGTATCATGATGCGTGCATTTGGCATGGCATAACGCATGCCTTTTTCTCCTCCAGCAAGAAGAGCCCCCTGGCTAGCAGCAAGACCGAAACATACTGTACCGACCTTTAGCTTGATCTGAATAAATAGAACAACAGTTCATAATCAGCGTTTGTATAAAATGATGCAAAAATAGGATACTTAAACACACACCATTCTTTTAAGAAAAACACTAATAAAAGAAAGTCATATGTTGTCACAAAGTTTCTTTTGTGTTTAATCAAAACATAACATGGGCTAATAAAAACATCGACTTATACCAGTTTTTGACCTTTAAAAACTCCACTAGCTCTCTAGCAACCAGACAACACAAAAATCAGCTATAGCACACGGTCAAAGACAGTACATATGGAATCCTCTAGAAGTTAATGCATTATTGATTACCTACAACATATAATGATGATAAAATATACTCCCAGCTCTTTTAAGAATAAAATGAGGATATAACAGAAAGAAGTTAATCATTGAACCTCATATATATCCAACAATTCATCCATAGTTCAACTTAAATAAACTACTAGAGTACCATCGTTAATTTTAATCAAAGGATAAAAATCAACATCCATTATAATAAAATACATACAAGCATAGAGTTTCATGGACAAGTTTCAAGGCCAATACCCATGACATGCAATCGTAGATACCCAAGACTGAATAAGTGCTTCCCCAGGACAGATCAAGTAGATCTAAACATGAGCAAAGGTTTGCAATTCTGAGAAGAGGATGTCATTTCCACCACTTGTCATGCACAAAAATAAACATAAAAAAAAGGCCCCGAAATTAGCTTCACCATGATATCAGCGTCTTCATCAATAGCAGCCAAAGTCAGAAGCTGTGATATTACACGTTGTGCTACTTGAGAGTTAACAGGTTGCCCAATAAAATTATTCGATTGCGAAACAGAATGGAAGAAAGATCTAATGGTCCTGCTGGAGTCATAACAGCAGGCATCATAGGTGGATTTCCCTTCTTTGCTTCTATAACTCCCCCGCTGTTAAATAAAGGCCAATCAGTAAGTAACCATTACTAGTATAGTCAGAAACTAAGTCTATGTGAAGCGCCTTCCTCAATAGAAGCTCATATTTTCCCAGATTAGCTCTTATTTTCTCAGACTACCACATGTAAGCGTTTATTGACAACTCTTTCCAAAGGAAATGAACTAAGAACAAGATCAAACAATGGAAACTAAAATGCACGCTCTGATCAGAAAATGGTGTACCACCTGCGTCCACAAAGGTTGCCAATCTGAAGTTTATCCATCTTATCATAAAGTTTGTCAGAACCCCCTAAAGAAAAAGTCAAAGGAAAATTTCAGTAAGATTTGGGCTTAACAGGGTGTTTGTTCTATTATTTTGAAATATTATTTTGTTGAAAATATAATAATAATAACAGCGCTTAAAATTGTGTTTCGGGTTCCATAAGACAAAATAAAGAAATTGGCAAAATTTTAATTTTACCTTCCCTAAATATTAACTGGAAATTTTTCTAAAACATAGATCCACCCAAGAGTCTTCATCAACCAAAAGCAGTATTCTAGTCCCTAAACTAATTCATAACTCTAAAAAAAGAATATGTAATAATAATTCGTAAACTCTCCATAAACGTTTATCAAATTCGAGCAAATTACATGGAACAAATAGTTTCAACCCTGGCTTATGAAAAGAATGCACTGCGATTGCTGTAACTCAAATTCAATCACTGCAATACAAGTTCTGGATTGTATATAACGAATTAAGAAGTTGTAGTACTGTACTGGCAGATTCGTGAACTTACTTGCAGCGGCGACAGCACCAAATTTAGAAGAACACCTACCGATTCCAAACATTTGCAACATCAAAAAATAATAATAATCCCAACACCTTACAAGAAGCAAATGAGACTAAATACAAAACGGAACAGAACAAATCAAAATGAAAAAAACCTGGGATAAGATGACGCAAGGAAGTTCCTACGGAACGTAGAATTCGGGGAGGAGAAATTCGCAGAGACGGCCATGGAATCCGCCGTGACGACCACCAAAAGTGAAGAGCTTCAATAACGTCGAAGGTCCGGTTTGGGGTTTGGTGGAAGACGATGATCGGCCGCGGACGCGAGAAGGCGGACAGGCAATCGGGCCTCGCAGGGTTGATCGATTTATAACCATGTCCGTATTCCTATTTGACAACACGTGTGGTGTCTTTGAGTTTGACCAATTCTAGGGCTGGAGATCGGTTCAAATATTTTTAGTTGTTAATTTTTTTAAATAAAAATAAAAACAAAAAATTGTTTCAGTTGTTCGTTGTGGTAAATCAGCTCATGAACGTGTGAATAAAAGAAGTGTAATTTTAAGGACTTAAACTTGCCCCATTTTAAGATAACCTTTGACGTCAAATGTGGAACATTTTGCATTGAAAATTTATTTTAGAAAATCAAGATTACCCCCGAATCCCAAAAAATAAAATAGAGACTTGACTTATTATATATATTATTCTTCTTGAACACCAATCAACATGCATTAATAATTAAAGGTTAAGTACAATGGCCAAAGTATTATAACTATGATATCCAATTATAACCTAGCAGGTTCAAAAAGACAAGAAGGAAAGATTTTAAAACGAAATTTTAATAAACACATTACTATCGTATATATTATATAATAATAAGAAGAAAGGGGACAGATGATTTGATTTAGCCCACTGTTGGCCTTAAAGAATGCAAGCTAACGACCTGATGAGCATATTGCAAATGGCAATTCACTGTACCAGTATTGTTAACAGCTATCTGATATAACCTCTTTCGCATATAATATTGCAACATGATGGTATGTATTTATCTGCCATGACATCCAGATTGTACTAAAGACAATATTTCTCATTCAACCCAATTGTATGATTAATTGTATAACAATCGATGGATTGTCAAACTCTCAAACTGTATTCGCTTCAACTTGTACTTATTTCTTAATTGAGCATTTTATAACTAGTAATTATTTGTGGTCCAGATTGATGGCCCAGTTCTTAAATATTGAACAGCAGTCCGTACTCTATGAAAATACATAATCAAGACAATTTCATTTTCTTTGGACGCGAGGGAGAAGAATTGGCTTTTTAGTGATTGATGAAGAGCTCTAGGGGACGTAGATTTGCTTAGTTTTAATCGAATATGTTGGGATAATATATTGTGGGCATATACCGATATGGATAGGCTTGTTCAGATTCCTTGCATGCATGGTCCAAACGAGTATTGACATAAAAACATATATTGCATAAGAACATTGGTCAGAGAGTTTTATCTTTTGTGTAGCACAAGTGGCATTTTCTTTTGGACCAAATCCTCCAATCATTTCTTAAGTTTACACCTTAAATGAATATATTTTACACTCATTACCTTGCCAGTCGAATTTAAACTTTGTATATATCTCAGCAGGAAATATTCTTCTATATATATATAAATACAACAGAAAGGAGAAAGCTAGTCGAATTCTACTGTTCGATGTTGAAATTTGTGTATGTCACAATACTCTCACATAAATTAATATAGACTGATCTAGTAAAAAACTTGTTAAACTTCAATGTTAGATGTTGATCCCAGTGGCTGACTACACTTCATTGTTGGATGTTTATCACAGTGGATCCGATGCAAATGCAAGCCATATCTTTGTCCATGAATTGACTAGGGTCATTCTTAATTGTTAACCAAATTGACTAAATTTATGCCCTTTGATATTTTCTAATTTAAACAAGTTTCATTAACGCTTAAAATGATACACTTTTGTCCTAAATAAGTTGGAAAGTAACTCAAAGTTATCATATATTGATACACTTTTGTCCATATAGATTCTTTAACGCTTAAAATGATACACTTTTGTCAGGCCTGTTGGCGTCTCTATGGGCGTCTGCAGCAGGGGTTTAAAAATTTTTTCTTTTTCTTACTATTCTTACACTTATAAAACTAGGAGTAAAAATTATGAGAAAAATGGCGCCACCGGCCGTTGCAAATATTCATATCCATTAACGGTCCGATATAACCAGTTTAGATCTGCATGGCACCTGGCTATAAGGTCATCATAGCCGAGAATGAAATACATCTCATCTTAGTTCTGTAAACCTAATTAAGAGTTTAATATTTTCCCGAATGTCGTGGAATTGCAAGTTATGACCTATATGGGCGATACTATGGCAGTGTATTTAGCTTAACCCTGTTGTCTCCGAAACCTGAATGGGGGAGGATCATGATGACGATGAAGATTGTGTAGAGAATGGAGATTGGTGACTGTTGTTTGGCCGTCTAGCTCAGGTTCCCCTTGAAGGGCCTAAAGGAGAAAGTGAAAGATTTCTGCTGGGGTGGTAAAGAAGGATCAGCCGTTAGTAATTAAGAATTAAATAAACGTTTATAGTTACTAGGAATATTCATCAAAAAATTTCTTAGGAGATATCATGATATCTCCTTAACTATTTGCAAAATCGATGTTGATTAGCCAGCGTGAATAGTTAAGATTTGCACCATTAATTAAAATTAAAGGATTTAATCATGCACTAACTTTATCTTGTCACTTAGATCGATTAGATCGAGTCCAGATACATGCAATTTTTGTTTTCACGCTTGTAAATCAACCTTTTTTTATCAAAAAAAAAATCAACCTTTTTGTTTTGCATGGAAACCTATCTCGTTAGTTAAGCTGATTGACAGCATATATACTTAGCAGCCAGGCTTTGCCTGTACGCATGAAGTGAAAGCTGTAAATGTTCCACATGCATTTCTAGAGATTAGATCAACTGTTTCTTCAAAGAATCTATATGAACATGTAGTTCTTCAGCTCATGCATGGAAGAGATCATGAAGGATGGATGCAAAAACTTCCGAAAAAAATTACTTTAGGCAATATCACTTATTAAACATTTTACTCGTGTCCTTTTAGTGAAGCTGATCGATGAACAATGCTCGTAGTACATCGACCCCTGGTCCCCTTCATGATCAGATAACTTCGACCGATGCTACTAACATGTCGATCTCTGGTCCCCTCTCATAATGAAACTTCTATCAATCATCTAATAATTAGTCACCTTCAAAGCGAGAAAGATCATAACCGATTACTAAGTTTATAAATAACGAATCATGTTACACACAAGGCTAACATTAGTCTTTACTCCATTCCATGGCACATATGGCTCTTACTAACAATGTGGCCTGTCATCCCGCTGCTACGTCGCTTGTACAGCTTAAGAACACAGACAGTACCATCGTTCGCAAGTCTGCAAAATACCATCCAAATATCTGGGGTGATTACTTTATCAACTATTCCCAAGAGCAGATGGTAATAAACCTCCCATTTCTAGATTGTCTTGTCTACTTAGTTACATCAATGAGTTAGATTTGCTTCTGAGGGGCCAATAACCATGTTAATATTAGCATATTTTGTCCATGAATATGTATAGAAGCTGGACAGTTGGAATAGAAGGGCGGTAGAGCTCAAGAAAAAAACAAAGAAAATGTTATGGGATACACATGGTTCCAAACAAGAGATTTATTTAATTGATGAAATCCAACGCCTTGGCTTGGCGTATCACTTTGTGGAGGAGATTGAAGAGGCGCTGCAAAAATTGAACAACAGACATCATACACAAAATACAGGTGATAATGGTGATTTGCAGTCCGTGGCCCTCAAGTTCAGACTTCTAAGACAAGGAGGTTACTACATCCCATGTGGTTTGTAATAATTTGATTCCCATATCTTCCTACTTTGCAAATTCTCCTACATATATATATGCAGAACTTCTAGAGTGCTTGTAATATATATATATAAATCTGTTCTTTGTTATAATTTATTCTGCAGAAGTGTTTAGCAAATTCACAGACAGGTCGAACAAGTTCATACCAAGTTCGAGTGGCAGCATAAAGGACCTTTTGACTCTATATGAAGCTGCCTTTCTAAGCATCCCCGGAGAGGGCATACTTGATGAAGCAATTCTTTTCACAAAGCAGCATCTCACCTCTGCTTTGCCTCACCTTCAACCTCATCTTGCTACTCACATCCGGAGAGCACTTGACCTGCCACTTTACAAGGGGATGCCGAGGCTAGAATCAAAACACTTCATCACTTTCTACCAGCAAGAGAATTCCAGGAGCAATACCCTTTTAGATTTTGCAAAATTGGATTTTAACATCCTTCAATCTTTACACCAAAATGAGCTAAAAGAACTTTCATTGTAAGTTACAGAAAAACTCGAGTGGATCTTTTACCAATAAAATGGAGACAAACTAATAATCTTACCATTTACTGCACATGTCGATGCAGGTGGTGGAAACGCCTTGATCTACCAGGGAAGTTGCTTTTTGCCAGAGATAGATTAGTGGAGTTATACTACTGGATACTAACCTTATATTACGAACCTCACCTATCTAGGTCTCGAGTGTCATCGACCAAGTTGATCTGTTTGGCGTCTCTGACCGACGATATTTATGATATTTACGGCACATTGGATGAACTTGAACACCTCACTGATGCAATATACAGGTTTGGAATGATGCACATATGCATCTAATTTATTTATGTTGCCTTCTATCTCGAGAGCAACTGAACATCACAACATGCACACATGTACACACGTATTATAACGCATGATGACCTAGCTTGCCATTCTGAACAGTGGATCTCATAGGCATGGCTCAGGTTGAATACAACCCGTCACATATAGACGAGATAGTCGTGATTAGATGGATTGCATAAGAATAAGAGATCGTACGTAACGATCGATGAGGACCCAAAGACCATTTGTTAAGACATGCCTTCCTGTGCATAAGATCGAGTATGAGTTGAGCTAAAACACTAGAATAAACTATGCTTGGCTTTTCTATCCGCATGTAATCAGTTTGGGTTAAACAAATGATAAGCAGATCTACACCATATTCCTGCCAAAAATTCCCAAGTATTAACTTATAATTAAAACCCATGATTGATGATGGTAAAAAGATAAATCTATGAAGATATGTGGCACCGCTAGTTTGACGTGGCCCTTGTCATCATGTACATGAGTTTTTGGCCTTCTGTTTGGAAGGTGTTGTCGGTAATAGTGTGGATCGACTTATCATGGCTGTTGTATATACTTGTATATATGGCTACCTGATTACTAGGAGCATTCATATTACATGACCAACACACGGGCAATCACTACTTTTTTTCGTGTGTTGATAACTCTTATATGGTTTTAATTTGTTCAGGTGGGATCTTGAGGCCATGGCAGAGCTGCCTGAGTGGATGAAAGCATATTACCATGCACTTTTGAACACTGTACAAGAGATTGAAGATGAACTTGCACCGGGGCAATTATCTTATCAGATAGACTACTTAAAGGAAGCGGTACAATTAACATGACTATCATATATTATATTTGTGTTTGATCTGTAATATATTTAGTCAAGCAAACTGAATTCCACGAATTTTGACTTGTTAAAAAAAGGTGAAGGGATTTGTGAGGGGCTACCTACAAGAAGCCAGATGGTGCAAAGCTGGGCATGTGCCAACACTGGAAGAGTATTTTACAGCATCATTGTACACAGCAGGTTATCCAGTTCTGCCTGTAGCTGCCATACTGGGAATGGGCGAGAAGGTGACAAGGGAGTCCCTTGATTGGCTAATAAGCCGACCCAACTTCATGAGAGCCTCCGCTTTGATTGCCCGTCTCATGGACGACATTGTTTCCCACAAGGTATACACTAAACCGAAGTACCTGCATCCCCATTCTTGCCAAAATCAAGGTCATAAAAAAAGGTCATAGTACACTTATATCAAACATTTCCTCTTCTCAAAAGCTCAAGTTCTTGTAAACATTCAATCTTAATAATTTTTTTATATACATTTAAGTCCAATATTGTAAATGACCTCTTTCCTAAAATAGATGTCAAGCTCTTTGGCTTAACTTATTGATGTTTTATAAATATAAATTAACCAACCTTTTTTAAGGTTTACACTTTATATATATATATATATATAATTGAAATTTGTATAGTTAGTAAAATAATATTTTAAAGTAAAAATAGTTGTGGGATGCACAATCGATTAGATGACTAAAAAGTTAATTGATATGACTTGGAACCCGGCCGGAGTCAAAATTAGTCTTGAATTTTGAACGCACAAAATCCCTTATTAAAGTTTTATTGTATGCAAACCAAAATTATGTGCTGCTGGAAGCTCATTACTACATGAAATGGATTGACTTGTCAGTTTGAACAAGAGAGGGAGCACGTAGCCTCGAGCGTGGAGTGCGTGATGATGGAGAAGGAGGTGAGTGAGGAAGAAGCACGGGAGGAGCTGAGAAAGATGGTGGCGTATGCATGGAAGGAAGTGAACAAGGGGCTGCTCCGGCCATTCCCACATCCGCTGCCGATCCTCCTCCCAACGCTCGGCCTGGCGCGTACCGGCGAACTCTTTTACAGGCACAAGGACGCCTACACCAATGCCACCGGCGAGACAAAGGACAACGTTGTCTCCCTCTTCATCGAGCCCTTCCATGTCTAACTATGTGAAGTTATATTTATAATTTTAAAGAAGGTGTGCGAGCTGCTTGGATGAATTTGTTGCATCTCTGTTACAAGTTCATATGTATATAATAAATTTAATTTAATTGGCCGAGATTGAAGATAAAACAAATTGTTAAATTGACTCTATATTTAATATACGTACGCATCCCATTCATGGGGTTGAAAAGTCTACACTTTTTAGCTCTATTGTTCGATAATCGGAAGTTAACATATACTCTAGTTGTGGTCATGTGTAACTAATCTTCTTCTTTCTTTTTCTCAAACATTTTATGATTTTATTTATTTATAGATTTTCAGGAGTTATTAATTGTGCAATATTATTATATAATATAATTTTCAGTAAATGTCAGTATATTAATATTTTTTATTATTTATATCTACTTAGAAATTAGATCTTACTGAAGAAATTTTTTTATTTAAAAGTGAGTAGAGCCTCCTCTATATATGAATTAGAGAGTCTGCTTTATTTAATTTTGAAAGATAATTAAAATTGATTAATTGGAATATAATGACAAGCAAAACTTGACCCGAGTCACCGGACCGAATAACCGGCCGTTTCAATTCTTGTTCGCGCGCATAACATCTACCCACTCGGCCGCCGGCGGCAAGACGGCGGCGCTCCGGCCGTGGGCCCGGCGGCGAAACCGATGTGCCGACGAGGCTCGAAGCCCCTCTCAGCCGTCCTCGCCGCCGCTCTCCGAGACCATCCCCGCCCCCATCCACCCACCCCTCCTCCACGCCGCTCCCAAACCCTATCCTACCCCAGCCCGCCGCCGATTCCTTCATCGCCATGGTCAATCGGTTCGATATCCCACCTCCGATGGCTGCCCCCGCCGCCCCATCTTCCAAGCGCGTACACCGAAACACGCAGAGCCGGCGGTTCAACCGGCTGGTGAAGCTTTGTTCGGAGAGCATCGGCCCGGACGCGGCCATGGAAGTGTTCGGGAGGCTTGGGAGCGAGACGGGGGTGAAGGAGTACAACGCGTTGATCAGCCTGTGCGTCGAGAGGGCGAGGGGGAGCCGTGATGAGGAGGAGTTGTTGCGCCTTGTTTGGCGTGTTCATCGATTGCTTCGGTTGATGAGAGAGCGGGGATTACCATTGGGGGAGGAGAGCTATGGTCCGCTCCTTCTGTGCTTGATCGACTTGGAAATGGAGCAAGAATTTCACTTTTTTGTGAAGTTCATCAAAGATGAGAGCTTGGGGTCGGTGCCTAGATTGGGTTACTATGAAATGCTTCTTTGGATTAGGCTTGGTGAGGAAGGTAAGATTCAGGAGCTGTGCAGCTCTGTGGAGGTTGACGGCGATGAAGAAGGTTTCAGCTTAGCACGTATGTGAGACTCCACGCGATTTTCCATTTTTTGGTTCTTTTGTCTTTGTATTCAGAGCTATCCTTTTTATGTTATAGTAAACAAAGGTTTAAGAGCTGGTGATAATTTCTTTTTACTAATACTTAGGTTTACAGGATGACAAACTCAGTAGTTTTGTCTGAAGAGCTTCATTACTCTAATTATTTACGAAAATCTAGGTAAGGATGATTTCGTGCTTGTAGGCTCTAGCGTAGGGAACGAAATTATTGATTTTATATCAGTACTACCGTAATGCTAGAGCCTTGGAGTAATGATAAGAGTTGCCACTGAGGACTAAATGGCCATGGGATTTTATCAGTAAACAGTCATGTACTTATTCAACTTGTACGATTTTGATACCTATAATGAATTGATTTTTGCACAGAGATCTGGATTCATTTATGGATTGTGATATTAAGCACGTATGCGGATTTTAGTTTATATTTATTCGCCGGGAACATGTGGAGTCTCAAAACGTTTAACCTACTTTGGCAGTTAGCTACTTGTTAGCCTTGTGTGAAAATGATCGAGAAAAAGAGGCTCTGAGATTGATAGATGTGGTTCAAGTAGCAAGAATATCATCCATAATTCTTCTGGAAGAGGTATTCAAGTCACTTGGGAGGAGGGCATCAGAAAGATCTATGGAAGAACTTGTTCATGCACTCAAGAAGACAGGTTGGGTTTTTTACCCCCTGTTTTCTTATGGCTTTTAATGTTATGGCGATGTATTGTACATGTTAAGGTGGGAAACTATAAAATTTATTTCTAATTCCACATATTCACAGAAGAATGGTGTCTGTCAATATTTGAAATGGCCTCCTATCTCTCTTGGGTTCATCCAATTGGTTGTTGAAAAATCTAAAAATTTATATTCGTTTTGTTTTCCTTTAAAATTTTGAATTGTATTTGAGAGATTTTGCCTATCAATTGGTGTGAGATAGTCTAGAAGTGTCTTGCTATATTAAAGGTGCCATTGCAACATATTGGCAATTTCTTTTACCTGTTGGTCTGAGGACTATTTTACAGGATACCTTGGCTATGAGTGTGAACAGAATTACTGAAGCTGTTTTCAAACTCTAGTTGATGCTCTGGGAGTGTATTCTACTGTACCTGACAGAAGGAATTATTTTTAACTTGATTATTTTCTTTTGATGCATAGAAATTGGAGCAAAACAAGTTTCAGTCTTCCTCTTTCACTATTTAACAAGCATTCCTGGGTTAGAGGTGAGAAAAATTTGTGCACGTAGTAATTCTTTTCGGTGGCCAAGCAGCAGTGTAGAGAATTAGCGTGGGTGCTGTGATAAACATCTTAATATCCTTAATGAACTGTTTGTTTTACTGTCTCAATTGAACAAGTTGTCTAGCCATTGGTTTACATAGCATCTACTAATGTTTTTGTTTCATGGGTTACTTAAGTTGTCATAGTTGTGTTAACTTGGTTCTCTTGAGACACTACAGTGTTACATTGTATGATGTTTTATAATTTTTCCCAGTTTTCATGGCTTTTGTTTTAAATTTTGCAGGTTGACGAAGTCATATCTATGTTCAAAAATCTGCATAGTAAGCTCGAAGTGCAACCTTTGGTGGAAGCATCCACAATGATTATTAGATATTGCTGCAGTTCTCAGAAGGTGTGTGAGGTTATCTTTTTTCTAATGTGAATTTGGAGGCTTCTTTTGACTGTAGAAATAGCTTTTAAACTAGGCTATTTGTCTTCACCTTCAGATATGGTCCGTCAATCTGATTTCAAGTTTGTGGCATAATATTTGTTATGAGATTAAGTTCCCAATTCAGCTGATTTCTTATTTGATGAGCATTTGGACTTGAGAAAAGTTCTTTATTGACTGTTAAAGAAGCTTTGAGATGAGGCTAAATACTTTCTTTTTTCCAGATATGGATCTTCAATGTGATTTGAACTTTGTATCGTACTTCTGTGAGCTTTATAATTAAGTTCCGAACTCAACTTATTTTTTATAAAATTTGTTGAGCATCTTGATATTCTAGACTAGGGCCACAGGACTACTTACACGGCCATAAACCCAGCGGCTCTAGTTGCTGGATGTCATAGGTGGAGATGGGATTCTTTTTTGTAGATGGCCTACATTGTTTGGTTTATCACATGGTAGATGCCAGTGAGCAGTTGCCTCGTGTTCAATTTTGCAAAAACCCATTTAGAGAGTTGCATCTCTAGTTCTTCCAGTGCAGGTGCAGCAGATCTGTCTTGTCAAAGAAGTTTTCCTTTGGTTTTCTTCTTTATTTTGTTTCATTGGCATCTAGGTGATGAAAATATTTGAAATGGTTCCATGACTGACTGTAAAAAAACATTAACATACAGTTTTGCATTAGTGAAATCTGAATGGTCTTTACGCCCAGTAGAGGAAAACATATATTTTCTCGGCGTTGATTTAGCTGATAGAGTTGGTTTGACGAGATATCTGCAATTAGTTTTAACACCATGACAAAGTTGGCTGGAAGAGAAAAATGTCTAACGTATGATTATGGAAATTGTGGCATTCTAAGGATTTGTTAGAATTTTTGACCAATTGCTGTGGTGCATATTAGTTTCTTGAATGAATTTTAAAAATTGTAATAATAATAATAATCATAATCATCGTCGGCGTCATTACCTCCTACCTAGTCATTGGCTGCTTCTTTTATTGACTGGGAAGTATGACAGGTCCATGCAGCTCTTGATGTTGTGGACTACATGTGTCTGTCAGGTTTGGAATTATCAGTGGATTTATTTCAGCCTATCCTTGATGCAAGTGAACAAGCCTCTAATATGCACCTGGTATTTTTCTATTCTTATGTTATTTCTTTGTGGTGTTGGTTAGGTTTTTCTTTTTCTTTGTACCACCTTGATTTGGTTTGTTGAGATCTGTTGGACGAAACTTTTTATGCAATAAAGCCCATCTATACAGCCCATTCTAGATGGCAAATGGATGAAATGAAGTTCTAGGTTGGGAATTGGTACTTGTAATTGGATGTCTTTTTTACTTTTATGTATTAGTAAAAGTGAAAAACTTTTGTACTAATACATTTGAGGAAAGCATTTATCTTGGGAGAGGCCACAAAATAGAGGACCAAAAATTTCACTTTAGCAAAGGGGATGAGTATATGTTGAATTTTTTACTCACTCTCTGTTTATTTCATCTTTCTTCCCTTGACTCGTCCGTGACTAAGCCAATCATGAATGACCCTCAATATTTGAATGTAAAAATGTTTACATATCATTCCATTTTGGGGGACTGAACACTTTTCTTGCAACACTAGAGTCTTGACACTGACTTTGCATACTTAGGCCTGACATTTATTGACGATTACCATTTTGATCTTTTCACTCATTATAAGGCTGCATCATTCTGATTATTTAATGTCTGTTTGGATACTGGTGTAGAACATGTTTAATAGTTTTGTTTTTTTTAACTTCAGATTGTGATGCAAGATATGTTGATTTATGTTATTAGTGACTGTAGGGATAAATGTTTCAATCTGATTATACTAATTTTCTTCTTAATGTTAGGTTCATCCTATTTATGAAGCAATCCGTCGCCATGGCTTGACCGTTAAAGAAGAGACAATCAAGAGCATAATGCGTATGCTAGTGAAAATGAAAGATGTAAATTCTATGTTCACTACATGTCAATTTTAGGCTTGTGTACTTAAGACCTTCTTTATGTCATGTTCATGTTGATAGGTTAGAAAATTCCATGGATTGCTTTTGCTAAGTTTGTTCTCTTGAACCTATTTTTCTCTGAATTGAATCTTTTAAATGTGAGGGGTTTGAGTCCAATTTAACCAGAAGTGTTCTTATCCTTCTCTAGATTGCCGACATAAGCAGCTTCTGCTTCAGATTTGAAGAAGTTAATAATTGATATATATTCTTTTATTAGGCCAAGAACTGGAACTACAAGTTTTGAATCAGGATTGTTAGAGATTTCTTTTCTTCTTATATATATAGATATCCATAAAGAAGCCAACTGTTTCTTAAACATTTTTCACGCAAAGTTAGTCCTATGAAGGATATCCATATTTGACATGTATTTGTTTCATCATCAAATGTGACGGCCAATCAATTGTGACCAAATGCTGACCAGCCAAACTTAACTTTTAAGATTTAGATGTGTGCGTTAATGATGATTTTTTCCCTATCTTTTCCATTTTGTCATTAATGTACTTAACTTTTACTTCATATGTTTTTTTTCTTGTTGAACACTATGCTGTTTCTGGGAGCATTGAGGCTTTCTTTTGTTTCCATACCTGAATTGATCACTCACAGTTATAGATTGATGATGTTCCGGTAAGTATTCTGTATTTTTTGTGTTGCAGTTTAAAGGTGCTTATGAAATTCTGAACATCTTGGAAGAAATAGAACTAAAGCCAACAGCAGCCATGTATAATGCCATCTTGGCTGGATACTGCAAAAATGTAAGGAATTAATCTCATACGTTATAAAGTTTCAAGGATTTGATAATTTTCATTTGTTTGATTTGCTAGCACAATGCTAGTTATAATATGCTAATTTTTTGGTTTTCTCTTGTAGAACATTCATGATCGGGCATATCTTTTGCTAGAACAAATGAAACGAGTAAATGTTGAACCAGATTCTGAGACATATAGCTATTTGATATCCAAGTGTAAAAGTGAAGAGGAAATTGACAAGGTTCAGTTGCCATTGAAGTATTCTGCATCTGACATCCATGTTTTTTGTTCAGCGCACAATATTTGCCCTGGTGAAAAGATTATTTCTAAATTTGGCATTTCAATCATCAGGATTGACATGCCAAAAAAGTGCTTTTGGAAGTTTATTGCCTGAAATTTTCATTTTCTGGATTTGGTTTATTGAAGATAAGGTTTATGATTACTGAAGGGAATTGATTGTGATAAATGTGGAAAGTAGGTGGTTAATTATATGTGATCGTGTGTGATTTTGGTGTTGGACTGCTTAATACCAATTGAAAATTTAAATGCTTCTTTCAATTTGTGCCAGTTAAAACAAGAAGTGAAGGCCTCTAAGATGAAGTGTTCCAAGCAAATTTACATGGAGTTGATCAATGCTTATGCAAATTGTGGGCTATTTGAAAAAGCAAAGCAGGTCTTGACTTTTTTTATCTATGTAGATGTGGATTTTCTCATCTTTAATTTAGTGATTAGTGAGTGTTAATCTGGTCAAACCAACTTTGGAAGTTCAAACGTCTCTTACAATATTATTATTATTTGACTTTATCATGCATTATTTTTATTGTATACTCAATTTGACTTTAAAGCGCTGTTCCAGGTGTTGTTGGACAAAAATTTACCCGTTAAGAATATGAGTGAGATCAGGAGTGTTCTTTTGTCTGCTTTTGCTTGCAATGGAAGAGTCCCGGAAGCAATTAAAATGTACAGCTCATTTCGGCAAAATGAGTGTGAGATACAACCGAAGGCCATCTTATCCCTTATCGTATGACAATAAATTAAGAAATTGCTAGTTTATAGTTTTTTTTATAAATTTGATTTTTTAATTTATTCTATTTTGCACATACTAATCATGTCAGGAAAACATTAAGTCTAGAGAAGAACTAGATAGTATTCTGGAACTGCTGGGACGGTTAAAGGATTCATGCTTTTGGTTTGAAGGGTGCTGTAGAGCTGTTGTCCTCTCTGTGAGACATAAACAACTAAGGTTGATATTGGCAAGGCATACATCAGATTCTTATGTTTGTTATTTGTTTTTTTATCTCACCCAGTCCTTCAGATATGCAGTGGACTTGCTGAAACAGCTTAAGGAGAAAGATGAGCTTTCTACTCGTGCTCTTTTTCCCAAGGTTTGCTGTCCTGACAGGAATTTTAACACTCCGTCCTACCCTACAAAGGACAAATTCAAACTTCATTCTGCTTGTCTTCTTTATATCTTTTTGTTTTACCTTGTGAACAGATATACAATTCGATTTTGGATATGGAACCTGTAAATTTGGATATTGGAATGGCTCTTCTTCAAGTGATGAAAAAGGATCTCTTGCTTAAGCCATGCAGGACAAGCCTCGACTTTCTTCTTAGTTCTTGCGTAAGTGCAAGGGATCTTTCCTGTGCTCGGTCTATATGGAAAGAGTATGAAGAAGCATGTCTTCCTCACAATGTATCTAGTTATCTGAGGTTGGTAACTTTGTTTAATGCTTCGATCCAATACCATATCAACGTTGAATTTGTTGCCATTTCTGTACATACTTCTGTTGATAGTTGATGTTATTATTTAGACAAGTACGGTACCCTTGAACAGGATGTACCAAGTCATGTTGGCTACCGGGGAGCAAGAATCTGCTGCAGGCATGCTAAAATGGATTCCTACCAATGATCCGCATGTCCGTGACATTGTGAAGGCTTGTAAAAGTGCTTTCAACACGGTCCATTCAAATCGGGGCAAAAGAACGAAAATTGGTATCAACCAAAATGGCTAATAAGCATTTGCCACTCTTTTCTTGTACGCTATAGGTTAAAACTTGAAAGTGTACAAAATTGTGGGTCTTAGTGAACGTCTTCTCAATGTCAATCACCCTTGTAAATGTGTTTTAATTGCTCTGAATGTATATATTAGCATTTAACTATAGAAAAGGCCATTAACATAAATGGAGCCGACTCTAGGGTTGATCTTCATGATGCAGTTGAACGCAAAATCTGGACACGAGTGATTCGTGGCTGCTTGCATATATGTGAATTCCCCATACACACTGATTATTACGAAAGGCAGATTATGGCTTTCATATCTGGGCTCATCATGTGAGATGATAATTTACAGCATAAGAGATTTAATTTTACCGGATGATTTCCAGATCTGAGTCCTAATCTCAGAACTGAAAACCATAATATGTCACTACTTTTTACGTTTAACTTCAGATTTTAGTACTTGAATTTATTTGAAGAAACCAGGGTATTTGTTGTCATATTTTATGGACTTGGGTACGTGCTATTGGCAAGTCATAGTTTACACATTTGTTTAAGTCGGCTATTAATTATTGTCAGCAGCATCCTCCCGGCTACTCTTTGTGTCAACTAGGTTGATTAAAATTTTTCGTACCGACGACTTTAGATTTGAACCGGCCTAAAGGCCATTTTTATGGTGGGTAAAATGCTACCATCCAACCTAAAAATGCACCTGCATATATATGCCTACCAGCTGCTTGTACCATTTACATGGAAAATGGTCCACTCAAATGCCTGAGCAATGAGCCGAGACCAGGCTTATTCAAGCCTACGTTTAACTCATTTTTATAAACATTAATTATGCTATGTAAGTATTTTTTGAGGTTGTGTAATATTACCTCAAATTGACATAAAAATCTCAACATCAGCTAAATCTAATTACATAATATTTAAATAACATATAATCATTGTTTTTTTCAAATTTGAGCAAAGTGTGTGTGAACTAAATTTTCACAAAATGTAATTGTCATCTGATTGTCTTTGCATAATATCTGTTTAAAGTGACGGGGGTTAGTGAAATAGATAATCTCATTTGCATCCGTGAATTTGACTTGTAAATCTACATTAATAGATTATTGAGATTAATTTTTTTAAATATGAATCATATTTAGAAAATTTTTATATAATTCACAATTTATCCCCCCAAAAATATGATAAGCTTGTTGATTAAATTACACACATTGTTATTTAAATTTGATTCATAGCCATGTGAGTTCAAAACATAAAAGGATAGAAGAGATTTGTATTAGATTTATAACTTAAACTTGCTAATAAGCTAATCTCATTTATAATAAATTAATGATTAAATATTAATTATGTGGTTGATTAAATTCATGGGGTTTTACCGACTAATTCTATTTTTACAAACAAAAATGTGAATTTTGTCCGTACGTGCCGGCTCTCACGGTTGTGGGTTCTTCTTCGTCGCCCTGCGTCGCGCGCGCCACCTCTTGCTCCTCGCCCTTCCCCCCGGGCTAGGGTTCGTGGTTGGGGGAAGAAATTGGGTAATCAGAGCTTCCAAGGAAGAAATGTTCCTTCGTCTTTGATTCAAAAATCGGAGTTTGCGATCTACCCGGTGGCCATGGCCGATGCGGCGAGGGAGGAGCTCCTTCAACTTCTCCAGCGGATCGGCGGCTACCTCACCATCAAAATGTCCTATCTTTTCCACATCGCACCCAATCTCAAGGTTCTCTCTCGATTGATCGTTTTGTGTACATTTATAGTGAATGGAAGCTTAATTAGTTGTCAATTTTGTTTTAGGTGGATTTATTATTATTATTTTTAATCCTTGGCAATATGGTAATTAGTGGTTTGTTTGTAAAGTATTGATCTTTGCGCTGGTTGATGCTTTTTTAGCTGTAGGATCAGATAACCGTGAAGATATTTTAATTCTATGGTCACATGCTATTCAAGTTTGGCTGTGGCGTTGTAGTTAATTTGAAGTTCGCTACACTTAAATCTCAAGTTAGAGGGGATAAATTTTTCCCTTTTGATAACTTTTTAGCTATGGGTTGTTATGATCGTGGGGATATTTGTAGTGTTATGGTTGTATGTTATTTAATTTGGTCGGAAGTTATGCTATATTGACGCCCAGATATAACCTGTTTGTTGGTTGCGCGCCAGGGATCGCGGTCTGCATGGGCTTTAGCTGGACTGGCCGTGGCAGTAATATTTGCTTGGAAACTTACAAGACCACCGTCCGAGGGGCAAAGGAGAAGAAATAAACGTCCGGGACCTGCAAGCTCTTCTGTGGCTAGTTCTCAGCCTACAGGAGTAGTGCGCATATATGAAACACCTTCTACTTCTGAAGAAGTGAAAGCGCATGATATCGATGAATTTTTCTTTCCAACAAAGGTAGTTTATCGAATTTTGTCCTGTTGATTTTATCCTGATTGTGACTGAACTTAAGCAAGACATGAACACAGCCAACTCTGGGGCAGATTGTCAGACAAAGATTTGGTGAAGGAAGAAAGGTACTTTTTCTGCCAAAATTTTCTCTCCTTACTCAATTGCTCACTTATTGCATGAATGGGGACCAATAATGGGATGCAAACATAAGCATTTTTTTAAGTGGAAGGTTGTGAAATGTATACTAAGTATTCATGTTACTTTCGTCTGTTCTTCAATAATAAAAAAAGAAACAGGGCTATCAGTACATTTTTGCGGTGACCAAAATTTTCAATTAATTATGGCAATTTACTTGCTAAGTTGTTTCTCATTTTAGCTTAAGATGTGGTTTTGATGGTCTTATGCTTTTGACTAGTGCCCAGTTTGTATATATCACAGGAAATTGATAGCTTTTTTCATTGTGCTAGTTCTGGTTGATTTCCTCCAATGATAAAGGCTGTTATTACTTGCAGGTTACTTGTAGGTTACTAGGTGTCATCCTTGAGGAAAGATGTCCAGAAGAACTTAAGGTGGAAGCAAGTTTAGTAGTTATTTGCCTGCTTTGTAAAAGTTTTTTTCGAAGAACAAAAGAAAAAAAAGGGAAAAGCTTAACTGCAAAATTATTTTATCAGGATCAAGTGACCGTGAAGTCTTCTGTGCTGGAAATACTTAACGAGGTTACAAAGTTTTGCGATGTTTATCTGATGGAAAGAATTCTTGATGATGAAAGTGAGGTTTGTCATTCATTTTACTTGACGTTTTCTGGTAAAAGGAGCTAGAACAAAACTAGAGGACTAAAGAATGAGAATGGAGGTTATTATAATATATATGGATATCTATGTTTGAGCTTTGATATGGTTATGATTGAGTGGAGTGATGCAAAAGGATCCATGTCCTTGACCAAAAGCTAGTTTGAAATTTTATAACAAACATGTTTCTTCTGATTATTATTATCATTATTATTATCATTATTATTATTATTATTATTATTACTATTATTGTTGTTATTATTATTATTATTATTAGTTGTAGTAATAGTATTAGTATTATTCCTCCTCCTCCTCCTCCTCCTACTAGCATTGTCATTGTTCTTGCTCTTGTTATTGGTTGCAAGAATCATGTTTCAATGAGCGTTTGATGAGCAAGCAAATACTAAAATTTTTGTATTTTGGATTTTGGTGTTTCCATAATATCCCTGTTGAATACTTGTAAATGACCATTGCCAATTTGACCTCTATATATACTGTCCTTTTAGGAGAAAAGCTGGGTTTTGTACGTAAGCAAAGGTAAAATTGAGACAGATATAACTGAAAATACCATGTGCAAGCCTTTTAGAATAGCTCTGTTTTTTAGTATGGAATTAAAAGTGTTAAAGTAAGCCACATGGTATGTGAGTGGAGGCAGCGATAGGTGAGTTCATGATCCAAGTGTAGCGATGATCCATAGTCAAGTAGAGGGGCAGAATGATGGTGAGCAATGGTGAATTGATGGAAGCTGATAGAGATCAGTTGGGAAGAAGAGAAGTCCAGCTATTTGGGGAAAGAGGATCCATATCCCGAACCCAGCAGCTTGTCAGATTAGGATGATGATCATGATGATGGTGGTGGTTTGGTGATGATGATGACAAGAAGGATGGTGGTGATGATGATTATGACCAAATATTATCTTGTGTTTCTAGCATTTGCCTCAAAAATTTTATCTATAATTTGTTTCTTATGAATTGTTGTGCTGATTTGCAGGAAAAAATTTTGTCATCATTGGATAAAGCTGGAATTTTCACTGGGGGTTTAGTGAGGGATAAGGTAGATGAGCTGAATTTATATTTCATTTGTACATGTTGTATGCATTCGCCATATTATTTGATGAGAATTTGAAATTTTGATGCATTGTATTTCTTTCTAGCGGCTAACTGAATAGCTGTTCTACTGAATTTTTATGTAGCCCTAGGAAAGATTGTAAACTGTTTGGATAGCATGAGTGTTAGTTTTTTGTGTTTCTAATGGCATTATTGTCTTTCTTGGGCTTGTATGTTGTTGTAGGTGTTATTTTGCAGTACAGAAACTGGCCGTTCATCTTTTGTTCGACAATTGGAGCCTGATTGGCACATTGATACAAATTTTGAAATTGTGTCACAGTTAGCGGTACATTTTGTCTGAAACTATGTTGTTGGTTATACATGAAATGAATAGTGTCTTTTTTGCCTCACTGATTTCTATGTCGTTTTTCCTGCTTTGATTGATTAAATTTGTTCCATTACATTCTCGCTGACCTTGTTGTAGGATTTTTTTGTAAGTTTTATGTCTTTCATCTACAATTCTTTTGAAATGTCTTCCGTTTTTTCAAGTGTACTTATTTAGAAGGGCTTTGACAATGCAAAATGTTGAAATTTATGAATGCTTCTTTCCATGGTTAGACTAGTATTGTCAGTGCATTAGTCCTGGTACGGGGAAAGAATTGCCATCAATATGGAATTAAAAAAAATGCATTGGTTCTTGTTTTGTGTGGCACGTCGATAACTGTGTATGTTGTTTGAATGATCCAGCGTTTCATCAAATACCAGCTTTACATTTCACCTGACAATCCTGAGCGTATCTCGTCTAATGTATTCACTGCCACAAGTTTGGAGCAGTTCATTGGATGGTCAGATCAGAACTAATGTGTAAGCATCTACAATTTACTTGGTATTGTAAGAAAAAAATTATGTATTGTGACTTGGCCTAATAAACTTTATTCATGTTTGGCATTATAGATGGATTGAGCATGATTCTTAATACTTTTTTCTTTACCAAAAAAGAAAAAAAGTGGATGCAACTTTTAACCTTGGTGATGTTAAATTTGTAATGCCTGGCCGCCATGTTTTGCAGTTGGAAGGTATAAATTCCTCTCGTTTTTTGAATTTACAAAGAAAGTGGCATCTGCACTTCGGACCTACATATTTCAATTATTGTTGTAATTCTTGGGGCGTGTAGTGTCCAAACCATCTAATTGATCACATGCTATGATGAGGTTGTTTGCCCGTCGTGCCTTTCTCGGTAAGTACTTTCTTTACATGGAAGCAAAATCGAGATGGACCTTGCAGATTGGTTGGATGGCACAAAGCATTTCAGTGTTTGTAATTTGGATGCAACAAAGTGTTTGATTCAGCCTGCTGTCTTTTGTAATCGATTTGTTTGTAACTAGTGAAAGAATTCCACTGGTGTAAAATCAGGGACATAAACACTAAATGGTATTCTTGTGTGCTAAATGAAGTTTTCGTTTTGTTCCCGTACCGGACGAAGGATGCTGTTTTGGTTTCTGCTATAAATGATTTCCTAGTTGATCTCTAAATAAAAAATTTCTTGTATGCTGGTGAGAAAGTAACCGAGCCCGTTCATGAATGCCAATAGCCGACGAAATATGCTCATGTGTATGTATACCTGCAGGCCTTTGTATGTGGCTTTGATATGATGGTAAAGGCAATTTATATGCAGCGAAAGGGTGAAAGACTATAAAGTTGAAGAACAATTCCCCTGAAACAGAATAAAGCAGAATCAGCGTTTCATTAGATGCTCAGGCTAGAGCTTTCTATCATAACCCGAATAAAACACAAGTAACTATTCCCAGATTTAACTGACAAATACAAGACCAAAATGGATGCAAGCCTAGAATTTGTTCGGATGTCTTTTAGCTATCACCAGAGCTTTCATCGACACATTTGATACACTCGCATCTGAACCCGTAATCTGACAGTCATGCATGAGCATAATACTAAACTTTATCTGCAAAAAAAATTATTAATTACCTCTTCATCTTTGGAAATGGGCCGCGGAGCAACTACTGCTTGGCCGTCTCGGTCCTGCAATTCATACAAATAGCTCCACGTCAGTTATGATTGTGAAAGAAACCATGCTTCACGAGTGTTTCTTTCAATCATTTGTATATATTGTCTTTTGCTGCCTTTTGCAAAAAAAGGAAACAGTTTTTCCCCAGTGATTAAAGGTCATGTTTAATGTGGAAGCTGTCTGTTTCCTCAATTCAAATTATCGACTCCTAACTAAATAAAACCCCATAATTATGTCCAAAGAGAAAGAGTACCAAACAGAACTTAGTGAATATTTAGCGGGAAAGACAGTTCAATTGTAACAAAAAGTTTTAAGGTTTTACACAACCTCATCTCTCTTGAATGCTTTGGCATTTGGAAGACATGAATTAATTGATGCAGCTTTCCAAGGGGAAAAAAGCGGTACCTGGCAGATGAACCATGTACATCAGTCCCAAAGATAGATAGATACAAGCCAACTCGAGGTATGAGAGTTCATGTAAAGTCCATGCACCCATCAAATGTCATCTAATATAGGTGCCTTATTTAGAACATCAACCTTGTCAACAAACTGAATAGTCTTCACCAAGAGCATTTAGAAAGGGCCGAGTAATTCTCTCTGCTCGCTCCTATGGCGTAAAGGGACAACTCAACAAAAACAGAAGGTAAAAAGGAAGGCATTAAAATGATGAAACACAGAGAATAGTACCTTCTCAGATTGTGGAAGTTCATCCATATATATGAAAAAATCTTCTACCGGTGAGGCTAAAACCAAATCACTGTTATGTATATTTATCTGAACATTATTATATATAAAAAAAGACCATGCAGTAAACCTGTTATCTTTCATTTTTTTTTTGCAAATGAGACAATCTTTTTGAAGTGAGGATATACTCACAGATTGTTTAGCTCAAACATGCCAATAATGTGACCATAGATCTCGAGAGAAAATACTATAAGAAAGATAAGGATGTTAGCATGTAAAAGTGATCATCATACATTTAATATAAATGATAAATGGGTTTAGGCTGGCAGACAGTAAAAAGGGCATAGCAAGGAACCACCAAAATAAAAAGAAAATTACAAATACGGAGGACCGAACAGATATATGTTTTTAAGTGTGCATTTACTTGACACATATATGTCATTACTACACAAAAAATGGTTGGTGAAAGCTGATAAATTAGCCGCCGGGGGAATGTGCTCTAAATGTAACTAATCTTCTTGGGTACGTAAACATCCAGGTAAAGATGATTATTTAATGAAATAACTGTTGAAATATTCTTGACGTTTTATGTTTTGTCCAAGTTGATTATATTCAATGACAAACACAATTGACACAAATCTACATGAATGACCATAAAACTAAATCAACCAAGTACTAGAAGGCGGCGGAGGCAGGGTAAACAGTACTGTTGTCATAATCTCACTGATGGTAAAGAAGGCAATAAAGAGTGATAAAAATATCAACCATATATATACCTTTCCAATAAGATTTTGTTACACTGATATATGGTTGTTATTCATTTTGTTGAAAAGTTCAACAGCCACAATTAGAGCAGACAGATAGGGCGAACAATCGTGAATACAGTATGTATTCACCTCATATTGAATTTCATTTATAGACATTATGTAGGTACAACTGCTCTCTGATTTTATAGGGATAATTCCTACAAACACTAAATCAAGCATTCAAATTTGAAAACAAAAGGAATGATTCAACATAAAGTGCACTCCCTGTGTCACGCATAGAAACACTTCAACATGTTTGATACAAACAGCCAACATCACCAAACAAAGTTTGTACCATATTATAGAAGCATAGAAACACTTCAACATGTTTGATACAAACAGCCAACATCACCAATCAAATTTTGTACCATATTATAGAAGCATAAAATGATTAAGGTCAAAAGATACAAGGTGCATATTCTTCGTCAAATATGGCATCCTTAAGAAGCTTCAAAGACTATAATTTTAGAAGCTCATTAGTGACAATGTGACTTTGATACCCCAGTAACAGAAAAAGACTCATTTCCCATACTAAATGGAATTACATATAAAAAAGATGCACAACAATTAGAAAGACAGATATACCTGCAATTGAGCCATAGATAATGACCAAATCACAAAAGAGTTACCGTTTCACAAAACACAGAGGCTGAGTAAACTTTGATGCTAGTCAACTTAGTTAATTTTAACAATGTTGTCAGAACAAAAGATCATGCTGATCTGTAAATTTCCATCAATTTGCAGATAGGTTTCAATCCATTCGCAGATCCCTGTTTGTCCACAAGGTAAGCCAATGTAGTTTGCAATTACCTCGTAAGCTAAGTCCCTAAACTGCTTTCTAAAAGATGCTAACATCATCAGGCAATGCAATGCAATCCCACCACCTACAAGTAGTGAAGAATGTCAATAGTTCATTAAATCAAGCGAAATTTGATGACTCAATAAACTTTGGCAATAACCTCAAATCTTGGCAAAATATTTGCCCATGCTGCTCATAAGATAAAGTTACAAAAGTCACCTGCCCTTAAATCCCATTGAAATAGGCTTCCAAGCTTCTAAAAGATGGGGGAAGCCAGTTATTTGAGTTTTAACTTTTTCCTTAGACTGTTTCCAATGTTCAGAACATGAAGAGCTTAACTTCTTGAACTTTAGAATGGTGAATGCAATAACCTACATGTTTCCAAGATTTATGAATTTTGAACACCTTTCTTTCTAGGAATAACAAAACCTAG
>JAURVB010013891.1:0-24204 GCA_033002965.1 Piper betle | reverse complement strand
TCACTTGACACCCCTCAACCAACCCAAAACATCACTTGACTACCCTCTCTTTCAAAATTCATCACTTAACACCCCTCCTATCTAACTCTGTTAAATTTTTTTGACAACTCCGTTATTTTTTATAACTCCGTTAACACCACTGCCCTACCCAATAATAAAGCGTTAACACCACTGCCCTTCCCCAGCCTTAAATAATACCAAGGAAGCTGCCGGATAAAAAATTTCTCAGCAATAGATGAAGAATTTAAGTCATGATTTTGAACTGATTTCATCATTTAAGCTGCATGGTTTTGTAGTGTCTGTAGACATCAAAATTGGAACTCAAAAAAATATCTGTACATCAAAAATCAAATCATACAATTCGTGATACTTCAAAAAATGTGTCTCATTCTGATTTCCCCAATTCTCTTTATTGATGCTTATTACAGTTTTCGCAAACAAATGTAAGAATTTGACTAGTAACATAGCAGATAAATAATTGAACAGTAATGCACAGAAAACTATCAACTATACACTTTTTTCAAACACAACTAGACACTCCGTTTGTTGAAGAAGGAATCGATAGTGAGGGGCTTTCTAACTTCTGGATAGGCATTCTGCTTCTTGCGTGAAGTTGTTTTCCCCGAGCATTCATCTTTCTTAACAGATCTGGTATACAGAAAGCGAAATCAGCTTTTCAATAACACAAAAAGTAGGGCAATCCTTCGAGTTTGAAGTTTCCAAAGTGAATCAGAAAATGCATTAAAGCAACATAAAATAAAACACCGAATTGAATATAGAATAAAATGCATTAAAGCAGTTGGATTTTGTCTCCATTTGTCCCTTGAAATACTAGTAAGCTTGCAAATGTCAAAAAACATAAAAATAAAGTAATACCTCAGGTTCTGGGTACTTGATCCACCATTGCTCTTTAATTCCTCTTTCTGGAGCTTCTCAGCCAAGTGGAAATCAAAGTGATTTTGCCGCTCTTCTTTAAAGCAGGGAGGTAGTTCGAATCCACACACACACCACACACACAGCATTTATAATCATCTAGCAAGAATGCTTGAACATTTTGATCATGGAAACACTTTTCTATTCCGTCTGCCATTTCAATATTGCTTGAACCAGATTGTACAATTGACGAAGAGGTGAGCACTTCTCTCACACACGCTGTATTGCTTCCACTAGACCATGTTATATGGGAATCAGAACCATTATCCTCTATCTGGGTGAATATTCAACATCAACTTCAAGACTTACTAAAGTATAAATGGAAAAAAGTCAACAGACATCAAACATTAAAACAACCAATTGCATGGTTAAGCAAGTCCAATGGAAGCATCAAACAAGCAACTTGAAATAAAACAGGAACTTCTAAGATTTTTAGCAAGCAAATGAAGCGTATGTGACCGATAAAATGGACCCAGCTAAACATTTTAGATAATTGGAACAAAGAGAAAACCAGGCCTTAGAAAGACAACTTGAGACACTAACGGAGTATTAGCTTTCGGAACATAGATGAATAATTTGACGGGATAAGAATTAGACGAAAGGGGAGAATAATCTAGACGAATCATAGAGAACTAAATTGGTGACCAAACAAAGCTTTATTCAATTCATAAGCATCTCTACAATGAAAGCCCCAAGCCATATTTTACAGACTTAAAGTAAAATCCTAATTCTAGTATGACTTGAACAAGAAGACTTCCTAAAATGCTAGTTCAGGATTTTTACACCATGTTAGCAACCAAAGAATTATAGACCAAAAACGAGGATTAGGATTTGATCTGATCTCTCTGTAACACAATATCAAAAGACAACTCAAACGTGGATTTGATCTGATCTCTCTGTAACACAATATCAAAAGATGTCCCTGCACAACAACATTGAAATCCAAGCATGAAGAACATTCAAATCCAAGAGCAGTTCCATTAGATCTCTTCATTCAATGCTCTCCCATGTGGTCGTGGCAAATCATCTGAAATTTAAAAAACAAAGGAAAAATGTTAATATTGTAGTGGTAGTTGTGAAAAATAAATTTAAGATATAGTGCAACCATTTCGACGCTTTTCATCTTTTTCTTTTCTCCTAGCCTTTCGAGGTCTCCCTGCTTGATTTCTTACTATGGGAGGGTGTACTATATCCCCCTCTACTTCTGGCCACTCAGATTCATCTACTATTGGATGAATTACATAATCATATGCTTTCTTATAACGTGCAACTGAAAATGCTTCATCACAAAACTCTTCCATATTTTTTCTGTCAAACATTATGGCGGCCATGGCATGCTTACATGGTAAACCTGAAAGTAACCATTCACGACATGAGCATGTTTTTTCCTTCAATGAAACAACATATACCTTGTCCAACTGTCTACACTCAAAATAGCCATCACCACTTGAAATTAAATTCACCATTCGAGCATCACCCATAACAAGTTTAAGCTTCTTTACTATATTTGGACAAATAATAGCTCTCTCACCAAAATTCTTATTTGCCCTTCGTCCAATCGTCTTCATGCACATCCTACGAATTGTTTCAGCTAAGCTAATTATAGGCCTCTCCCGTGCTTGCAATATCATGTTGTTAAATGATTCTGAGAAGTTATTCACCAAAGCAGCATTCTTCACACGAGGGCTAAATGCATGTCGTGACCAAGATGACGAAGGAATACTCTCTAAAAAACCATAAGCCGTAGGTTTTATCTTCTTTATAGTAGCCATATGAAGATCAAATTCAGCTTGATTGCAACTTCGCGCAGCTAACCAAAATGTACCCCTCAATGCTCTACCTGGATGCTTCTTCTTGAAGTTTTCATATAAATGGCGACAACAATACCTATGATCAGCTACTGGGATGAGTTCTTCAAAAGCTGACAAAAGTCCCTGTAGGGCAAAAGCAAAAAAGATGTATTAAAGCATATAAATAAACCATGTAAATGAATGAACGTCAGAACTAAAGTATACCTTTTGCCTATCTGACATGAACGTCCAACCATGTTCTTCTACGGGACCGATTGACATTAGAAGTTGTCGAAGAAACCAAGTCCAACTGTCTGCATTTTCTGATTCAACGACGGCGAATGCGATAGGATATAGTCCATTATTTCCATCTTGTCCGACAGCAGCTAGCAAAATACCTTTCTTTGGACCACTTAAGTGACACCCATCAAGTCCAATTAGAGGGCGACAACCAACTAAAAATCCTTTCTTACATGCATCAAAACACACAAATAGTCTCTTGAAAGTTAAAGGTGAGTATGGAAGTGGTCTTTCAACACTAATCAATGCCCTAGTTCCCGGGTTTGTTTGATGCAATGTTGCACAATAATTGCGCAACTTATGATATTGAGCATCAAGGCATCCATCTATTTTTGCTAGTGCCTTTCTTTTCGCCCTATAAACTGATTGCATTGATACAAAAATATTATAAACTCTCCACATATCATTTTGAATTGTTTTAAGCTTTAAATCTCGATCTTCTCGTACTCTTTCCTCTATTTTCATTGCAATCCATTTCGCATTGGCCGTTCGATTCCGCTCGACTCGTACACAAGTATGCTCTGCTCTTAGTGTCTTGATACAAAATGTGTGTTTATCCTTCAAAACTGAAGCATGCAATCTCCAACCACATCCACTTGTAGCACATTCCACAGTGTATCTATGAGCTTCATTTTTTTCCTCTTCAAATCAAATCCATTTTTTATTGCAAATTCCTCTACAGTTCTTCTCAACTCAACACCTGAAGGAAACTCCATTCCTATGAATAATCTAGGTTCATCTAGGTCTTTTTCTTGAAAATGTGCATTGTCATCGCTGTTGGAACAATAATCAGACCCCTCCCCTATATTTGACCACATATCCATATCCATGTCATTTTTCTTATCGATCCACTGCTTTCTAACCTCATTATCCATAACTACATCTACATTTTCAAAATCAGTATCCCATGAAGAGTCATCGCAGTCACCAAAGCCTCCATCATCATCATCACTATCTATTTCAATCTCTTCACCTGTAGGAGAGGGAAATGAAAAAAGATGGAGAAGAATAAAAGATATGGTAGGCAAATATCAAGTCATCAAAAGTACTTGTTATATGTAATGAAAAAATAAGTTCATATCACTCAATATTTCCAATGCATAGTGACAATTTCTTCATATTATAGATATATCTAATTTACACTACACTCTAAATAGTTCAAAGAAATTATTGGAGTTCCAAAAGTTCATAATAACAATAAGGTCATGTGATAAAAATCTCCACTTTAAATGATAGAGGCATTTCAACGAACATTTACCTTGCACACCACCTTTGCCAAGGCTCAGCGCTGAATCTGCACCACCAAAGTCCTCACATCTGCCATCTTCTACATTGGGACGATCCTTCAGTAAGGACCCGATCGTAGTGATGGTTGGGGTAGCCCTGTCAATGAAGTGTTCCTGCTCTACCCCGTCATGCTTCTCTTGAGGGACCTCCAACTGTTTCCTCTCCATCATCTCAAGTCTCTCCTTGTCGTCGACGGTTACATTAGATACTAGCAGAGTGGGAAAAGGGCATCAAGTAGATGATATTACCTCTTCATCCAAGCAGAGCAGCAATTGAAGGGCGGTGCTGGCGAATGAACATCTGAGAGGCGGTGGTGGCTTGGGAGGGACTTAGGGTTTTGAGGTGGACATTGTTGGGAGGGACTTTTTGGCATTTTATATTGTGGCTTGGGAGGGACTTAGAGGGTATTATTTAAGGCTTGGTATTATTTAAGGCTTGGGAAGGAGTAGTGGTGTTAACGGAGTTGTCAAAAATAACGGAGTTGTCAAAAAAATTTAACGGAGTTAGATAGGAGGGGTGTTAAGTGATGAATTTTGAAAGAGAGGGTAGTCAAGTGATGTTTTGGGTTGGTTGAGGGGTGTCAAGTGATATTTACCCTTAATTGTTTATAATCGATTCATGCATTATAATTTTATAATTTTAATATACCATGGTGATTAAAGTAATAATTAATTTATGCCTATAAATAATTATGATTGCGTTAAACAAACCTTATTAATCAATGGATAGTTTGATATTACTATATTGATTAATTGTTTATAATCGATTCATGTATTATAATTTATAAGTAGTTATAGGTAGTTATAATTGATTAATGAAGTAAAGTTTTAATATTTACCATCAATGTAATACAAGTTAATAACACGTCGGTTATAATATAATTATTATTAAATTATATTCAAAATTTAAAAATTAAGCACGAGATAGGTAAAGTTGATTATTTTAATAATTAGTTAATTAAGGTTTGTAATATGAGTTAATTAGAACCTTCAATCTATTTATAGCCAAATGGTTACGATTGTTTATTAAATTTGGCTAATAAATAAATAAAGTGTAAATAATATCATATTATAATTGGTTGATAAGATAAAATTAGTATATTTTATCATGTCTAAAATAAATATTTTGTAATAGTATTGATAACAAGTCATTTATCATAGAATTATTATTAAACTTTTTTCAAGTTTAACTTTAAGCACACGTTTAATATAGTTGGTCATTTGACAATTAATTGATTATAGTAGAAAAGTGGGTTATTAAAATATAATTATATAATAAGTGTCAAGTGTTAGATCTTAGTTTCATATTAGATGGTAGATTGGAATATGAACGTTGACTAGGATATCAGTCATAGACCAAAAAATGTTGTGGAGTGGATCTAACAACGGGTCAAAGTATAAGAACTTCAGTAAAGAAATTTCATAAAGTGGGCGGATTGTGATATCCTTTAACTTAGTCACACATTTAATACGTAATAGGGTAATATCGTCTTTATAAATGAAAATGGACTATAAGTTTTTAATTACTTGTGAGCATATGAATTAAACTCATTATATTGCACTTCTAGTGGGTTGTTACACACCTTCTTTGTTGAAGATACTTAATATTTTATTAGAAATTTAGCTTTTAAATCATAAAATATGAGTTAGTCTTTATATATTGAATTGTCTTTCAATTTCAAATTGAATTAACCTACATTCAAAACTTTTATTTTAGATTTCTCAATAATTTTTCATTTTTAAATTTGGCTTTCTCTTTCCATAAATATTTTGTAATCTTTTTTTTGAGCGATGAAGGTAATCTTTATTTTTTATTAGAAATTTCATTTTTAAATTCTAAATTATAAGTTATTCTTTATATATTGAATAGGCTTTAAACATTAGATTGGACTTTATTTATTATGTGCATTCAAAACTTTTATTATAGTTTTTTAATATTTTTTATTTCTTAATTTGGCATTCTCTTTTCATTGAATGTTTTTGGTTTAAAAATATAGACTTGAGTTGATTGTTTTCAGCAAGTATTTTATTATTTTATAAAAACATATGCTTTATTTACACAAATATTTACTATTTTTTATATGAGAAAATGAACGAGTTAGTATTTTTTATTTGAATTGTCTTTGTATTTAATATTTTAAATAAATAATTTATTTAATTATTTATTTTAATTTAACTTTGAATGTTAGAATATATATTTTTAATAAGTTTTTAAGATGTCTCGTGCATTGCACTGGTCTTTCATAGGGATGTAAACAAGTCAAATATGGTCACAAGAATTTTACATTCGACTCGATTTAACTTGAACCCGTGCTCATTAATTTTGTGCTCGAAAAAAATACTCGGCTCAAAATAAATAGCTCGCTGAACAACGAACAAAATTTGAGATAAAGAGTGTTTCGCTCGGCTTTGGCTCGAAACTCGAGTTCGATGTGTTTAAATTCGAAAAAAAATACTCAGCTTGACTTGACTCGTCAATACTATTAAAGTTACATTAAACTTATATAGTGTTGAAAAGAAAATTTTGATCGTATATAAGATAAGCATAAGTCAAACTTAAACACTATGAATTGTGGACGAGCTTGGCTCAACCTATATTACATCAAAGCTCGTCAAGTATTTAAACAAGCTCAAATATACTTGCCAAAAATTACGTCGAATTTAAAATATCTCTATTTGGCTCAAATTAGCTCATTTGGAACCCTACTTATCAAGTAGTATATATAGAAAAGTTTATATAAGCCTAAAATTTTCTATCCTCAAATTAGTTTGAGCCGTCTATGTGTCAGCTAGTGGATACAACTCACGGTGACCACACTTGGCCGCTTGCACCTAAAATGGGCCTAGATTACTTGGTCGTATTGTCAGTTCCAATCGATGGCATGGTTAGGCCAACCTCCAAACCACATCTACTAGGCATGGTCTGGCCAGAGGTTGGCAGATCCAACCACTATCACAAGTGGTGGTTCAGCCCTTGTAGGAGGGATGACTCAAGTTGGTTTAGGGATTACACGCGCGACGCGCATATATATATATATATATATATATATATATATATATATATATATATAAAAGCCCAGTTAAAATTTATTTTGGGCTAATGTTTTAATATTGGTCATCTGGTTAGAATCAGATTTATTTTTTTCAAAAAAAAACCTAAACTCATCCTAATCCAACGGTGTCATCAGTGGTCGCACAGGCCAAATCAACTGCGGGCGACCATGCCTAGTAACCCACCGGCCGAATCCGACCGGTGGACGGGCCCGACATATGCGGTAACTCTCGGATCTGGACAGCGACCAGGTCCAACCAGCGGCTGGCCGGTGGCAGCATATATTTGCACTACTACTGTATTATTCCTGATGCGATTTTGATCATGCGATTCAAAAAGTGAGGGTTAGTATTTTTGACGGAAGGAATTGTAATTTTCAAGTTTATGCTAATTGTGATAAAGCTGCCTGGTTTGTAACATGTTTAACATTATCATATTCTGAAGACGTGTTCATGGGAAAATATTCTGAAGACATGTTCATTGGATACTTGTTGGCTTCTGCACCCTACTCATTGATATCTTTATAATTTTCTGCCGTTTATTTTGACTGCGGAGAGACAAACCAGGTTAGAATATAAATATTATAATTTTGAAACCATTCAAGTACTAATCAGCTCCTGTTTAGACGTATAATGCGGTAAAATGTAAATTTTTGCAGATCAGTTTCAAGGACTTCAAAAGCCAGCTTCTGAGACCAGGTTTAGTGGGTCATATTGTTATAGAATCTCATAGATCAGTTGCAAAAGTGTGCGTGAGAAACTCCCGGCCTCTTGTGATAAGTGAAACGTCTCGGGATATTCATGAAACTAATCACGATGTTGCTAACATTATGTATCAAGAAGAAGTCGGCATGAGTGTTATTTTATTAATATTTGAAGCATTGCATCATTTGAAGATACATTGAAAAAAGCTCAAAAACCCTAGGAGTCGACCTCGACGATTTTGTCTCTGTACTCTATGCATCTGAAGCAGTTTGGTTTCATGAGTCGCCAAAAGTTGTTCCAACGTTATTGGTCCTTGGTTCGCTCTGGTATTCTGGTGTTGATTTTATGAGATAAAAGTATAACAGTTTTATCGATATGTTTGATTACAATTATGTTGGAAGGGGACGGCATATCACAAATAATTATAAGGAGGATCATAGCAATATGCTTAATCTTGCAAAAGGTCATATCAATAAGATCAAATTTGATGCTGGGTATGAGGTTTGCGCGCGAACTACTTAATTAATTATTACCTAGCTGGTTGATAGAATAAATCTCTTAATATGTGGCTAGCTGTAAATTATTAATGTTAATATTTGCATTGGGATCTGCTTGTGTTTTTATATAATGAATGAATGAATTTCTCAACGTACGTATAATTAATTAATACACGCATATATACTCCGGCCTAGGTGTACTTTGAAGATGTGGCTGGATGTGATGAAGCAAAGCAAGAGATTGAGGAGTTTGTGCACTTCCTTTTGTACTCAGAAAGACATATAGAGTTAGGGGCAAAAATGCCGAAAGGTGCTCTTCTTGTAGGTCCTCCAGGAACCGGAGAAATACTTCTTGCAAAGGCAGATGTCCCATTTCTCTCAATTTCTGGATCAGAATTCGACCAACTCTTGGTTGGTGTTGGCCCCATGAAAGCCAATAGGTTGTTTGTCGAGGCTAGAAAGTGTGCCCCCAGTATAATTTTCATTGATGAGATTGATGCAATTGGAAAAGCACGTAGTTCGTCAAGTAATGATCGAGAGAACACTCTTATTCAGTTACTCGCAGAAATGGATGGATTTTGCTCCAATCTTGCGGTCATTGTGTTTTCTGCAACCAATAGGCCGGATGCTTTAGACAAGGCACTGTTGAGACCCGGTAGGTTTGATCGCCGAATTACTGTAGATACACCGGATGTCAAGGGCCGTGACCAGATATTGCAAATATATCTTGAGAAACTAAAGCTCTACCATTTACCATCATACTATGCTAAACAATTAGCACCCGGGACTCCTGGCTTTACGGGGCAGACCTTGCTAACGTTTGCAATGAGGCTGCATTGATTGCCTCCGGACATTGTGCCGTGTGGTAGATATGGAACATTTTGAGAATCGAAGATTCAGGACGTTATTACATATGAATGTTGAGTCGAATGAATAAAAAGGACACTAGAGATTTTTTTACCCAGTTCACTCAACGTCAGATGCTCCGAGTCTCAATCCACTATTATTCCTTGCTTTACACTTTACAATGATAATGGATTTTTCCCTACTTGTACTATCGTCTTAAAATGCATGCCCGAGCTTGCTCCTCTAAATTCTTCCAGCTCAGATCTTTAAATTATGAAACTGACTTTGCCTAAAATGAGTCCGAAATGTGTTAAAACGATAGTGTACCGAGTTTCACGTGAAACGGGACTCGAGACGAGCGCTCAACAAATTTCCGAAGTGAAATTTTGTGGTCGGGCAACTGGACTTCAACGCAGACACGATCAGAAAGTGGAAATGACAGGCAGCAAATGGATCCAAGGGCCGGTCTACCCTTCTCCACCATCCGTTTCTTCTTCGTCACTCTGCCGCCGATGCTTGGGCTCCTTCTCCGTCTGTGAGTTCATGGCAGCTGATGGACACCAACTAGAAGGGGTCTGGTCTCGAGAGGACTTTCGGCGGACAAGGCAGCGCCAAGATAGGGGCATGACTAGCTCTAGATCAATTCTTCATAGACAGTAAACAGCAGCAAATGGTGAGAATGAGGCAACCTAAGGAAGACCCGACAGCAGTGGATGACTTTACAGCGCCTCTTCTCACCAAACAGTGGCAAGATAGCAAAGGTACAATCCTCCCACAAGCGCAGAACTTCAACAGCAGTGTCTCACGGCAACAAGACTCCAGCTTTTTCCACGGTGGCAAGATGAAGGACGACAACACAGCGGCAAAGCTTTGGCAAGGCGCATTGGCAGCGGAGAGGCTTTGAACTCCGGCAGTGCTCTCATGCAGCGAGGCTTTGAAGTGCTCTTATGCCCAGTACAAACAATCGCGTCGCCTACCCATTACAAGTAGCGGTTGGTGTAACCAAAAACAATTGAAGGTATATATTGGTTCGGTAAATTTTTATTATTTATTTATTTAATAAAATTTAAAATTATGTTATTTGTGTTGGATTTTAGACCTATATATATATATTTATAGTTGTATCATAGGTTATTATTTAAGATTGACCTAAATTTAATTAATTTATTAAAATTAAGTTTAATGGGTCATTAATATAGGTATAGATTTATACGTGTAGATATTATTTTTGTAATTTTTTTATAATAAGTTGAATTAAAATTATAAAAAATAATGTTATAAATAAGGGGGTTATGTCTCTAAATTCATAAGTAGTTTTTCGTTATAGCATCTATCGTATAGAAATTTTGGTCTTAAATAACTAATATTAAATTTAAAAAATTAAAATTATAAAGAAGTAAAAAATTATTTTATTTTTGTAGATTTAGGTACATTTTCGTTTTTAAATTCTATTTTTTTTATAATTTAATATAAAAATAAGATTTTACGGTAATGATTTTATCATCTCTATAATTTGATTAAACTTAAAATTTATTTTTAAGTTTTAAAACCAACAATTTTATTTTATTTTTATAAAGATAGAAAAAGAATGCATCACATCACTTCAAATCATCTATTTAAATGAATGATTTTTGGATGGCACATGGAGTGTCCTACCATGGCTTAACTTGAGAGGATGAAAAATTTTAACCACTTGCGGGTGCTCCTTGCTCACTCATTCACCGAGTCGCCTCGGCTTGGTGAGTGTTTGGGACTTTCCACGAATTAAGTTTTCGAGTTTTTATCGATCAAACCCGATCAATTTTGAATAAACTCGGTAGCATTATGGTCCAATGTTGTTAACTCGGAGTTTTTATGAAACCAACTCAGAATCAACTCGACAGCTTTGTAGACCTGCGAAAATGGAGGTAGCTAGTCATTGAAAGGCAGATAGTTATAGGCATCGCCCCGCTGTTGCCGTAAATTGTTAACTACGAATTTATCTTTATTATTTTTTGAATTATTTGTTGGTTAGAATTAGGGGTGTAAATAAGTTAAACTGGCTCGCGAATATTTTACATTTAATTCGATTCAGCTTAAACTCGTGTTCATTAATTTTGTAATCGAAAAAATATTCGGCTTGAAACAGTAGCTCGTTGAATAACGAACAAAGCTTGAGCTAAGGAGTGTTCAGCTTAGCTTGACTCGAAACTTGAGTTTAATATATTCAAACTCAAAAAATATTCGGCTTGTCAATAATATTGAGGTCACATTGAACTTATATAGTGTTAAAAATAAAATTTTAATTCAATATAAATAGAGCACAAACTAAGTACAAACATTTATTTGGCTCAAGCTCTGCTTGAAAACATACCGAATCAAACACGAGCTAAACCCAAACACCATGAATTTTGGACGAGTTTAGCTCGACCCATAATACATCAAAGCTCGTCAAACACTTAAATAAGTTCAAACATGTTTATCAAAAATACGTCAAATTCAAATACATCCATGTTTGGCTCATTTACATCCCTAATTAAAATGTACTTAGAATAAATCAGACATTTTTATTTAATTCATGGGAACCCATAGCTAATTGGTTTAAGTTCAAAATATAATTAGCCTCTTACATAACACAAAGATGTTTTAGGAAATAACTATCCAAATTCCTCATAAAAATATTTTTTATAAAAATCCATTATCGAACCGATCTAGTAACTAACTACATTGAAAAATTTTGAGGTGGTATTCTTGGTTGAGGATAATTTGGATATGGTTTGGTTCCGTTTTGCGAAAATCAGATGCTAATTTGATAGACATGACACTTGATAAACATCACATTGACCATATAAAACATGCTATTCACATAATATAATTACGCATGATGATGAAAAATTAATAAATATAACTATATTGAATTATACAATACGTATAAAAGCTCGTATACATAATATCTACATGTAATAGAATATAAGCACATAAAATCATTAATATTGATAAATATGATTAAATCGATTTATAAGATAAGTATATAAAATTGGTAAACATAGCATCAACGTACAAGATAAGCATCTTAAATCAATAACATGAGCTCCATTTATAATTATTTATTTATAAATTTAATTTTAAATATTATTAGTATACATATTTTAAAATTTTATGTGTCCCTCGCATAGCGCAGATAATAACATAATAATTGGCATTTGTAATTTTCACCCTTCTTTAATGTCTCTTGGACTTTAACGTTATCATCGGACAAATCTAAGTAGTCCACGTTTGTATTATCACAAAACTTAACAATAGTATGGAAAAGAGGGTGAATTGGTCTATATGGAATAATAAAATAAGAAAGAATGTTTTAAAGTCCTCTCTTTTGAGTTTATATTATTTTATGAGGCTTTTTTACCCCCAGTTTTAAGATTTCAACTACCAAGGAAGATGCACATTACACTGAAATTTACAATCTTTAGAGTTTGATCATATGTATTTTCATTTTATTTGCTAAGTATGTGTTAGAAATGTCATGGATGATTTAGGCTTTTGAGTTGATAATGGTCACCGTTCTTTCTCCTAAAAGATGTGAGACCCTGATATGATTTGATCAATTAATATAGTAATTTAGATTATATATATATATATATATTTGGAAAATATCATAAATATATACAAGTATTCTAACAATGTTTATATATATATATATATATATATAGTATTGGATATGAACCTAAAGAAAATTGCTTATTACCATATTTAATTATTACATGTAATCTAAATTCAAGTTACCAAGTCAAATGGTTAGATTCAATTTAAATGCCCAGTTTGACTCGACCCGACCAGCAAACCAAATCAAACCAAAAAAATGGCAACTTAATTAAAAGTTTGATAGATTCTAATAATAGTCAAAACTGAGGTAAGGCAACTAAAATGGTAAAATTTATATGTTTACAAAGTTTGTTGGTGTAAAAATCAGATTTTAGATGGGGTAAATTCATATTTCTAGCTAAATATATCATTGAATATCCAAACACAATCCAATTCCAATGTGATTTAATCCTGAGTTTAATATATTGGATGTTTGAAAAATATATTACTATGAGTAATTAACCATAATAATGTGCTTTGTTGACAAAATCATGGTCCCCTACTCAGCCTACATCTTATATCTTAATTAAACCAACTTAATTAATTAAATTAAAACATTAAATTAGCAACTAATAAAAAAAACCAAGACAAACTACCCACAACCTCCACAAGTCTTGGTCTCCCTCCTCCGCTTTACCCGCCGACCGAACCGCCGCCATCTCTCTCCGGCCGACCGGCCTTCTCCGCCGCTGCCGCCGGCCACCGACACTCTCGACTTCACGGTCGACCTTGCCAAGCCCCATTGCTTGTTGGTGGTGGTGGTGATTGGAATTTTGGAGGATGGGGGTTGGAATTTGGCGGGGACACCGGAGGATTCCTTCTACGAGGTTCGTCCCGAGTGCAGCGATGTGCCCAGGACGCGATTCAAGATCAAGGTTCGGAGCAAAGACTTTTTTCCTTGCTTTGATCATGATTTTGATGGCCTTTTCTATACATTTATTGTCGGTAAGTTAGCTGATGTTGGATCATATGCAATAATTTTAGCTGCTTGTAGAGTAGGTAGTTCCTTACCATCAGCTCGAAATCATGAAAATGATGATTTTTCTGGTAATTGATGTTGGAACAAATGGGTATTTGTGTAATGATTTTAGCTGCAAGTGAAAGTGGTAATTTCTTATGGTAAGCTCAAAATCATGGAAGTTGTAATCTTTCTGGTAATTTGTTATCGTTTAGCTGATGCTTTTTTATGGTAAGCTCGAAATCATGACAATGATGATCTTTCTGGTAATTTCTTATCATTTAGCTGATGTTGCTAGATTGTGAGTTTGATTGATCCTTATTTGTTTCAATTTTCAGATTGCGTTTATTTAGTACGTAATCCTTTCAGCTCAAGTTATGTCATGAAAATGATGATTGTTCTTATTTGTGTAATGATTTTATCTGCTAAGTAGAAATGGTAATTTCTTGTGGTAAGCTCAAAATCATAAAAATGATGTTCCTTCTGGTAATTTAGGCAGGGAAGACCCTAAGTTCACGGAGGTGGCACTCTGCATTTACGCCTGAAGGCTACCTGGATATTGCCAAGACGCTTAGCAGAATACAAAGAGGGGTAACTTTATTTATTTTTTTGTTTTGATAGTTTTTGTGTAGTTTTATCTTTTGGCTTATTTTTTAAAATTTTAGGTCGACAAGAGCAAAATAATTATTTTTTGGAAAACATGTATGTTTTCATCTAGTGAAAGTCAAAATCTATTGCGTTCAATGAGCATGGTGAGGGTTAACTTCCGGTTAAATTTTGATGAAATCAGGGTATTCTTCCATCAATTCGAGGAGAAGTTTGGGAATTTTTACTTGGTTGTTATGATCCTCACAGTACCTTTAATGAGCGGGAACAATTACGTCATAAAAGAAGGTAGGTAATTTAACACATTCCCTTGACGTTGTTTTTTATGTCTGCATGCTCTCTCCTTTTTGCTTATGAGTAAAGCTTAAGAATACAGTTGTCGATCCTTTGAATAGGAGCAATGGAGACCTGAAGGTCATTGGTGGGGGAGGTTGACCACAAGATATCTATTAATTGTCTAATTGACAAAGGATTTTAAGATTCTAATTAAGAATTTTAGGAGATCTCTAAGAGTACATTACACACAAATTATTGCAGTTCATAATGAGCATTAATTCCATATTTATGAGCGACTAATTAAAATTTGTATTTATCAACTTCTTAACATTGATTAGAACAATGGCAATTACATAAAATTCCTCAAAATTATGGAAATAGTAGGAGACCTATTCTTGATTTGCTCTTCATATATCAAGGAATACAGATTTTTTTCTTAATCAAAGGAAGCTCTTTAAGTGGATTTTTGTCTGTTGTCCTTCCGAAGGTCCACTGGATGGGTTAATATATAAGAATATATAATTTATTATAACTGGCTGTATACTTCCATACAACATCTTAGGTGGTGGTAATGATCATTTATAGTGTCACTTAAAACAGGTTACAATATGCGAGATGGAAAGGGGAGTGCAAGGAAATGGATCCTATTGTTGGTAGTGGAAGGCTTATTACAGCTCCTATCATCACTGAGGATGGTGAACCCATTCAGGATCCTCTGGTTCTTTTGGAAGCAAATCCATACAAAGTACACCCTCCAAGAGAAGGGAACGGCTTAGCTATGGAGGTTCCCATGAGTGATGAACCCCAAGAAAATGGAACAGTGGACTTAAGTGCAAGAGAGCCTGTGCGTCGTGTTTGCTTGGACAAGAAAGTTATTCAGTGGAAGCTTGTTTTGCACCAAATAGGTAAGTTTGCAGTTTTGATTTATTAGGTTTATAGGGTCAGATGGTTACATTGTTTAGTTAAAAAGTGTCTTAATGTATGCTGATTGATTTTGACTATTGATTATTCATGGTAGGTCTTGATGTGGTTCGGACTGATAGGACACTAGTGTTCTATGAGAAGCAGGAAAATTTGTCCAAGCTTTGGGACATACTTGCCGTATATGCCTGGATTGATAAGGATGTTGGCTATTGTCAAGGTGGGTTTGTAAGTTTTGTTATTTTTCTTTTCTAAGATTGGTCAATATCTTGGTCTTTCTTTATCAAGAAGAGCTACATTTATTTCTTTTTGCTTCTTCTTCCCTTTACAAAATTTTAGCATAGCTGCACTTCACTTCACTTCTTCCACCAAATACCCAAAGGCTGTGTTGAGGACATAGGCCCTAAATTCGGATCTATGTGATTACAAATGGCAAATTATCATAGCTGCACTTATTGGTTAATATTCCTACTGATGTTTTCTCTATGCTTATTCACTAGTTACTAATCATGTAGCCGTAGATGATTTTGATTTATGCAAACATGTAAGAATAACTGTTTAGGCCTTTGTCTTGGTAGCATAGCCATTGACAAAACTAATATTTCAATTTTTTATTGCTAAATCAAGCTTGATGACTTAACAGGAATGAGTGATCTTTGCTCTCCAATGATTATTCTTCTCGAAGATGAAGCTGATGCATTCTGGTGTTTTGAACGACTAATGCGCAGATTGGTATAAGTAGTTTTGTACTAGTGTGCTTCACATGGAACAAGATTTTCTGTTAATATCATGGCCTTTTTATGCTTGGATCTTCTTATTATTATATGAATTTTTATTTATGAAAATTTACAGTATATGTTCTTTTGAAATTTTAAAGCGAGGGAACTTTAGATGCACGGAGAGCTCAGTTGGTGTGGAGAGACAGCTTAGCAATTTGGCATCAGTGACCCAAATTCTTGATCCAAAACTTCATCAGCATTTAGGTATTCTCTTAAGTGTCATTTGTAATCATTTTGTTGGTTGGTTTCATTATTTAACATTTATTTATGATGATGATCAAGTTTCTATCAGAGAAATATTTCGAAATTGTTTTATCATGTCCAAGTTCTAACTATGTGCACTCAGAACGGGGAGTCTTGTTCTTTTTGCTTGCATGATGCATCTGGGCAGAAACACTAGGTGGAGGAGACTACCTTTTTGCTTTTCGCATGCTTATGGTTTTATTTAGGCGAGAATTTTCATTTGGGGACTCTTTATACCTTTGGGAGGTGAGCTCGCATTGGTTTTCCTTCTACAGTTACATGCAAAGCAATGTTAATTGTCTGCCTACAGGTAATTTTGTTGGTTTCCTTTTGCCATTTATGTGACCATGTTATCCAAACTTTGATACAGATGATGTGGGCTTTAGAATATGGCCCAGATCTTTTTTCCACATACGAACAACAAAACTCAGTTGTTGGGAAGGAAGCATCCAGAAGCAGAAAAATTTCCTCGCGCCAATTCGGAAAGTTTGAGAGGCAAAATATGAGAAATGGAAAGAGTCAGGAAGGAAGCTTTCCTATTTCAGTTTTTCTCGTAGCTAATGTTCTGAAGCTCATGAGCTCAAAGCTAATGACTGAAGCTCGAGGATTGGACGATGTTGTCAAGGTATGTAGTACACCAATTATCATATGTAGAGTTAATGAGTCAGGGACTGTATTCTATTATTGTAGCTTCCAGTGCTACTCAATGGAGCTAGTTACTGTCCTACTACATCTTAAATTAGTGGCGACATTCTGTAAAGCTTAGTGATTAGGATTTTGGGGTTGTAATGAAAAGCCAATTTTTTAGAAGCTACCTTGTTAATGGAATGCTTGGCACCTTTTGCTTTTCAAATTGCGTGACTCTGTAGGTTTCAAAAGAGATAACTGCGTCATTTCCTTAAGGCTTATGTTCTTATTTCATAAATTTCTCTACCTGAATGATTGCTAAGTTTTTAGTGTTGCACGCTCGTATTTGAAACAGATTCTAAATGACACAAGCGGAAGCCTGGATGCAAAGAAAGCTTGCACAGGTGCAATGAAGCTCCATAAGAAGTATCTGAGAAAGGTATTTTGCTTGGTTACGCATTGTTAAGTTGAAGGTGCTTCTAATTTTTGTATGAGTTAGTTTTTTAGCATGCAGATCTGCCACCAATAATAGCAGCTCTAGCCACATCTAATGAATGTTTGCTGCATCTTTGTTTTTTTTATCCAAATAGGCCAAGAAGCACTGACTGTTAGAACAAGTTTGGTATTTTTCAGAGCTGATCTAGTGTATGAATGGTGGATACACATCATCTTATTGCGTCCAGTTGAGTATTCTTTACGTCGGCGCATATTTATGGAACAGATTTGATAAACTTCATACAAGTAAAGCGCCATCTGTTGTATTGTCAACGTGTGTTGTGTGATTTTTTTGGTTCACCAGCATTCTTTCATGTATTGAATGTAAAATTTTCTCTTTGTCAAATTGTTTTTCACGGTGAATAAAAAATACTGCAAGCTTGTATCCAATTATGGAGTACTTGTAATTTGCTTCTTGTATTAAAAACTTTGGTTGTAGTACTTAGATGATGGATTTAGAGGATAATCCTTATATCTGACCTCTTTTTACATAAGGTGGAATATGTCGAGTATGTTACAATAGTTCATGTCATGACCTTCACATCTCTTGAATGTAGGGGACAGGGGTGTCCACGGATGCAGACACCCTTTTGTCCTTGTCCGTCCACGTCATCTCTTTAAAATTTTTGCGGTCATTATTCACATGTGTTTGTAATACTCTTTTTGGACTAAGGATGGACACAAACATAGACATCTTTTTCTTCTTCCACCTTCGGGTTAAAATGGTGTTCGGGTATAAACCTTAAACTAGGAATTTATGTAATTATAAATAATAAAATTTTTAACAATCGAGTATTTTTTTTATGTCAACTCTCTTTCTTTATCTAGGTATAAGAATGGGTGGAGTTCAAACAATTAACTAATATGAATACAAGGATAGACACAAATGCAAATATCATATAAACTCGTGTGAACCATAAAATTAATAGAAATTAAAAATTTTAAACTAAAAAATAAACAAAAATAAATGTATTTTACTAAAATAAAAGTTGAAATAATTTATTTTAAATGAATTTAATTTGTACAATTTTGATTTTTTTATGAAAAACCAAAGTCACTCTTCTTCTTTTCTCTACACACCGAAAATTTCTAAAACAAGTATAAATCAACAATATATTTTGAATTATACAAAAAATTCATATTTAAAAATATAGCATAAATCTTGTATTGAAAATATCGTTCGCTTCTTGCTACATACCAATGATTCATAATAAAAATATGTATTTACACTTTAGCAATTACACTAATTAAATTGATAATCCTTTAATTTTTGCAAAATAAATGACCATTATTTATATCTTATAAAATAGTATTAGATAAGAATAAATTAATTCAATTTTGAATATACGGGCACTATTTTAGTATCCATAAAAGTGGTCGTAATTTGTGCGGACTGGCTATATTTTATATATAGACACAGATGCATTACGACACAAACATCCACAGATTTTGGACATCCCTAATTAAAGTGAATGGATATGTAAATGTCCGAAGATACTATAGTGCGCTACAAGTTTTTGCAGCGCACCATACGCTGCTGAACGAGAGCCGTTGGATCAAAATCCAGTGGCTCTCGTTTATCCTCCCATATTTTTCAGATTTGCAGACCCGATTACTCGCCCGACCCGCCAGAACCGGACCTCTTGCCCGCGACCGCGCCATCGCCTACCGCTGCGGGCTCGCCCCTGCCGGCGGCCCCGCCTGGCCACCGCCCGCTACCGTGGTCCCCACCCCCAGTTGGCACACTGCAGCCACCGCTGCCAACCGGGGGCGAGCAGGGGCAGAGGGGGCGTGGATTGGGCAGTGGCGGAGAGGGGGGTTGGCGGTGGTTGCAGGGCACCGGCTAGGGACGGGGACCACGATGGCGGGCGGTGGCCGGGCGAGGGGAGGGGGTGGAGGGCGAGGCCGCTGGCAGGGGCGAGCCCGCGGCGGCAAGCGGTGGCGCGGCCGTAGGCGGGAGGTCCGGTTCGGGTGGGTCAGGCAGGTAATCGGGTCTGCAAATCTAAAAAATAAGAGGATAAACGAGAGCCGCTGAATTTTGATCCAACGGCTCTCATTCAGCAGCGTATGATGCGCTGCAAAACTTGCAGCGCACCATAGCACTCCTCTCTAAATGTATTTTCTAGTGCCATCCATTTCATATTAGATCCTTTCCTCTCCCTTTCACCCAGTAAATCTTCTATTAACTAAATTAAAATTAAAACAAATAGTCCAGTAGTCAGTCCATCAAATTACAAAATTAAAAATTAATATTTATACATGTCTACCACGTATAGACAAAACCATTATATTTATCAATATCATTTTTTTTATCTTCCAATTTTGTTTTCAATGAATTATCCGAATCAATGCCCGCACATTGTGATAGTATCTTGGCTAGTTAGTGAATGAAGAGCAGGAAACGAAATGCTCGTCTTAATCTCTCAAACTTAAACGAGTATATGGGCATTTGATGCGATTTGTATGGTAAATTACAAAAAATTTCACAATTTACAAAGTGAAATAAAAAATAGTAGAATGTGTTCCAATCTCGCATAAAAATTCTTCCTCGATCATGAGCAGTCATGACCTCACTTCCCATGCTTCTGCACCATCAAGGCTAAAGGAAGATTTGGACTTGGAAGAGGAAGACTTGCTCTTCTTCCTCTTAGACTTCTTGGGCACCTTGGGCAGATCTCTTGGCCCCTCAAACATTTCTGTAAGTGGTTCCAGTCCACCAGAGTGGCTAAAATCTGCACAAATCACAGCAGCCAAAATTACTGCAAATGTTGATGTTTTTACAATATAAAGAGAGATTTGAGATAAAAGGAAATTTCCAAAGCTGCCCAGCTTATAAGTTTGCATTTTGTAGCTTGAAAAATGTTTCCGCTCACTCAGAGCCAAATATTGCATTGAGTGGTACCTTGTGAAGACCAGGAAGCCATTGCCACAGAGCTAGAATCCCTTGAGTGCACCAAGTTGCTTAGAGATGTTGAGGAGAAATCAGAAGATGTCTTGTACCCATGGATCTTCACAAACCAAATGAGTAGAGAATACTATTAGTTTTGGCAAACATGCAACAGTTGTACCTATGGAAATGCATGCGAGGTTGAAGATCCTACCCAGCTTGGTGCATTTACTGATGATCCATCCCAACCTATATGAGCTACATGCTTTACATCAGTTGGGTACCCAATCTCTATTTCATGTTCCTTGTATACTGCCAATGCAAACCAAATCAGAAACCAACTTTGTTAAAGCAAAAATACATGAAAGGAAAAGAACTTTACCAAAGATTTGTGAAATGCATTTGAATCCTTTAAAGAAGCCCTTCATTTTGGGAGCCATGCGTCCTCCCCAGACCTCTCTCAAGCGGCAACAAAGAAAACGAACTGATTTCTCTTCTCTCAAGTGTGCAATACAACGTGACTTCTGCAAGCTGGATCAACAACAACCATGTAAAGAGACCATTTATCAGTTCAAGCACAAGGATATACACAAGAGTGGGAAGAGGAAATCAACCTCAAAATAACTACTTTCCCAATCAAGCACCAAAACACTTTCCTCTCATCTCCATTCCCAATAATCTTTTCTGAACCCGAGGTTCCTGATTTTTGCCAAGGGCCCAAGAACAACTGCAAACCTCGCAGGATATGACACTCTCATATGTGGTACGAAGTAAAAAGATCAAGTTGGATGAAGGTGCATCAATGTTCTGTCTCTCTCCCTCCCCTTCTCTTTCTAGGTTCTGGAGCAAAGGTCAGCCAAAAAAAGTGGTGACAGAGGAGACAGCTTGTCTACAGAAGACGTCTGTGACCAGGTGTAATGGCAAGGGTCAAAACCTTGGGGGCATGAACACTAACTTGGTAAAAACTACACCTTTGTTTTTTTGCCCAGGTGAAACAAAAACTACACCATTGCTTCTCTAATTTAATCTCTATCATATTAGTCACAGATTCACATGTCTCCGTTGGTGGTTGGATTTGTCTGCTCACGAAAGGAGGCACAAATCCTGTTGTCAACGTCAGAGACAATCTTCAGAAGGAACAATAGCAGAACTGTTCAATCGGGATTGTAGAATCTGTGCTCACAAGTAGCCCATAAATAAACCACACACCCTGGGTCCCTGGTATCATATTATTCATTCTTCAACCGGTATAAAAAATTAGAAATAGCACTGGGTTTTGCTTAGAAATGATGATTTGCTCTTAAAAATGGCAAAGCTTTGTTGGTGAACTCATCAAATGGTATTGTGTGATGCGAACATTTTCTGATTTGAACTGTTCCTGTAAGAAGAGTGGTTGGATGCACGTTGATTTGGTTCTTGCTTGTGAAGTGACGCATCCCAGGATCACTACGATCTTTGGTGAGGAAAATCAAGCGCATGAGAAGAGAAGATCGTGACGGCATTTCTTGCATACATATATGTAAGTCTTAGTTTTTATAATAACTATGTAATTAGATTCGCTTGATCTTTGTTTATAGGCTTGTTGACATTTGGGCATTGGTTTCTCGAGGTCTGAGAATTGATTAGACACGTAACTAATTTAATATGATGGATCACGGTTGTTCAAAAGCTAGATTAAATTCAATTTCTCTTACTTAAACTCAGAAAAAAATTGTTGAGAATCAGACCAAATAGTTAATTAAAACGATAAAAGTTGGTATCATCTGTCAACGTTGACCTAATATTTCACATCAATACTGAATATGTAACTAGAAGGCATGGTTGCATGAATCGGAATCGGAATCGGAATCGGTTTTCCGGTGAATCGGAATCGGAATCGGAATCGGTCAGAATCGGCCAAGAATCGGTTCAGTTGAATCGGTCTAAATTAATTTAATCAATCATATATAATAATTTGACAATTCATATTATAAATATATTAAAATTAGGTATTGATGTTATTTGATATTATTCTGTGTATTATAGTTTATGATATTTTTAAATATTTTTTAAGATTTTTTTTAAATTATTTAGAATTAATTATTATTTTTGACTCGAGTTAGACTCGAGTCAACTTTTAATTACGAGAATGCCACCCTCCGCTCTTTACCCCCCTCCACCGCCGGCGGCCCGGTCGGCGGCGGCCCGGTTGGCCGGCGGCGGCCTCGCGGCGGAAGCGCGGCGGAATCGCGAAGGATCGCGGCGGAATCACGGCGGATCGCGGCGGAATCACGGACGGCGGAAGGGCGGAGCGGAATCGGGTACAACGTCGGACGGCGGAAGCGCGGCGGAGGGCGGAGCTGAGGTCGGAATCGGGCGGCGGTGGCGTGGTCGGACGGAGCCGCGGTCGGACGGCGGAAGCGCGGCGGAGGGCGGCGGAGCGAACGCGACGGCGGAGCGGGGGAGACCGGGTAGGTTTTTAAATCCAAATTACCATTTTACCCATGCTTAAATAATTTAATAAAAATCATACCTAGGGTATTTTGGTAATTTCATAAAAAACCGATTCCGATTTAAATCGGCCGATTCCGATTCCGATTTAAATCGGTCGGAATCGGCCGAACTCGGCCGATTCCGGGGCCGATTCGGGGCCGACCGAGTCGGCCCCGAAATCGGATCGGCGCGGCGCCGATCCGATTTAAATCGGCCGATTCCGCACGGAATCGGCCGATTCGTGCAACAGTGCTAGAAGGTTAAAAGATTGTAAATATGCGACTCGAGTCAGGTTTAACCGTTGGTTCGAGCTGAATCAATTTTATGATATGTGTGCTGAGTTGAGGCCAACTATATATTATGAGCAATGAGATCAAGTGTACTCGAGTATACAATGATAATGTCAGGAAAATAATGATAAATAAATTATCAGAGTATGTCAATTATTTTTTTAATATATTTAATCATAAAATTATTTTTATGCCGAATAATGTATTAGGACGCGTTATATAATAGTTTAAGTGGGTTGTTAGTTATAAAATATATCATTTTTATGTTATTTATTATATTATATTCTATAATACTTGTCTATACTTTTTTGGATTCTTTTAGAATTTATTATGAGTTAATTATTATTATTAACTCTAGTTGAAGGCGAGTCAATTTTTAATTACAAGATTGCCACCCAACCCTTCACCATGAAGTTGCCTCCCCTCCTCCTCGATTGCTCCCCCACACCGCCGCGGCGGCTCCTCCCGATTGCCGCCCCCATGCCACCATGAATGCCACCTTTGGCTACCGCACCGCCACTGATCAACGCCATTGAGCTCCATCGGAACATCTTCGAATTGTACCCCACCATCCTAGCCGCCCCCGGCCTCCACAACATTACAAAGCCACCAGCACACGCC
>JAURVB010013890.1:0-89542 GCA_033002965.1 Piper betle | reverse complement strand
TTTGAGAAGTCAACATCATATCATTATCTCCATCGTATCATCATTGGCGTTTACGTCATCGTTTTGTTGATCGCTCTTGGTTGGGTCAGTAATTAGAATTTTATATGGCCTAGTAGGTAAGAAGGTGAAAATTAATTATCTAGATAATTTTGTTGTTCTTGAGTATTTTTTAAGGTGATATTATAACTTTACAAAATCTCAAGAAAACTTTAATAAAAATCGAAAACCATCTCATTTTATATAGCTTAGTATTTTATATAAAAAAGGTGTCCTAATAAAAAACATATCTTCATAGATAGATGCTAGAACTCATAATAATATCCTTCATTCTCGTAAAGATGTCCTGATAAACTCGTCAAGCGCCCGCAACGACGAGCCCAACCTTCCGTCTTCAAGTCAACCATGGACGCCCTTATCATCTCCCCCACCCCTCTCCGCCTTCTCCCTCATCTCCCTCCCCTTCTCCGACGTCTCCCCCATCACCATCCTCACCACCCTCTCAGCCTTGTCCCCCTTCACCTCCTGATCCGTCGCCCCTCTCCCCACCTCCACGCTCGCCCCAATATCCTCCTCCATCATCTTCGAGGTTGTAGAACTGCTCCGCCGCCGGCGGCCACCTATGATCGGGACTCCCTGGCTCCAAGCTCTCCAGAAGTCGAGTTCCACCCGCAGTGGCTCAGAAACATCCCCGTCGAGCTGTGGGATAGTATCTCCAGCTGCGGTGCCCATCTACGTACCAGTAATCCCTGCATCTTCTCCTCCATCCGCTCTTCGACAGCCCGGCGGCAGCCACTCCGACTTGATGTCGACATTGACGTCATTCCCGATTGGTGGGCGGATGACCCATATGAACGGGTGTCCGCTCGACTCCAGACCCTTGGCCAGTTCCATCATCTGGGCGGCTGCAATGGTGTTCTGTGAGCCAAAGGAGACGAAGAGCACAGAGGACGGTGGGTGCAGGTTTAGCCATTGTATGCAGTCGTGGACTGCGATGCCCAGCTCCTTATGAGGTCGAACTGGTGCTTGAGTAGACGTCTGTGAGTGACGGTTGAGGAAGGAAGAAGGAAGCAACGGGCCGACTGTGTAAACAGGGCACTTCATCATCTTTCTTAATATCTCCAACCCAGTCGGCTCGACCTCTTCGACCGTGTTGCAGAGCATGGCGCCGGTGTTGGTAGAAAGCCGAATCTGCTCACAGATGAAGGTGGAATAGCGGTCGGAGCGGCCGGCCTCTCGAAGGAAGGGAGAAAGCTGTGTTCTGCTAATACGCACCGAGTCCGGAAAGCCGGGGATGCAGAACTCGTCGGCGTCGAGTGCTAGCATGGGGGAAGTTAACCCACAAGGAGAAGTACGCCGCCGTACCGTACCCTCCGCAGGTGGTGAAGGTGGCTTGCCGGACGCCGAGCGAGCTGGCGACCTCGGTCGTCCACCCGAAGAAGACGTCGGCGACGACGCAGATTGGGCGGGAAGGTTCGTCGTCGGCGAGGGAGGAGAGGAAGTGGTGGAAGGTAGCGCGGAGGGAGAGGGAGGCATGGCAGAGCTGGATGATCTGGGATGTGGGGAGGCCGTCAGTGTTCTCGGTGGAGGAGGAGAAGGAGAGGGAGCGGAGGCGGATGGAGGAGGACGGTGGGAGGGAGGGGAGGAGGCGTTGGAGGTTGAGAGGGGTGGTGAGGAGGGTGATGGTGAGGGAAGGGTGGCGGTGCTCGATGAGGCGGGCGAGGGCGAGGAAAGGGATGATATGGCCCTGTGCTAGGAAGGGAAAGAAGACGATATGGCCGGCCGGTGCCGACTTCGTCGTCTTCTTCACGGCCATGGCCGGAGATGTTATGAACTGCTTGGGTCGTGTGGTACTTGGTAGTAGTACAAGCTAGCGAGTGGTGGTCTCGTTTGGAGTTGGCAGTCGTCTTTGTTTGAGCTTACGTCGTCCTCGTGTTTGCGTCGACTGCGATAATGCATAGATATATTGCGTCCAGTCGGTCATATGAAATGATGTCAACATAAAAATTTATTTTTATTTTATTATTTAATTATTTTACCTAATATAAAATTTTTTAACCGAAAACTAATACCTATTAATACGATTATCATCTCTTTTATTTTTTTAGTTTTTTTCATATTAATTAACATAAAAATTAAAGTTATCTTTCTTTAAAAAATATTCAAACGAGTAAGTATTATATTATCGTTATCACAGTAAAAAGTTCAAAAACTAAGATTACTAATAATCGTTATATTATTGTATTAATAATTTTTAATGATAATTAGGTTATGAACTTTAAAATTGTCTCACAATTAATGATTTTTGTTGATGGTTCGATTGGTTGTTTGGTTGGATAACAAAAATATTCATATTTATTTATTTTTATACGTCCATGGTCAGTTGTTATGAATTTGGTTTTGGACATCGGTCAAACACAGGTCATTTATTTTGCTGCCCACACCCACCCCTAGTAGAGTATTTCATTGTCTAACAAAATGATTAAGTGACAATTCTTAGTATTCAACTCTATTTATCTTCTGTTATTACGAGACATCACAACTGATTATACTTGGGGGAAATTTGATAATTGCTTAGTAATGTGCACAATTATATTGGTTGGGTATCCACCATCGTGGAGGCCGGACCCGGCGAAGCCAACGTAGAAATCTTATTCCTTGAATCCCCAAAAGGATCACATGCTTTTCCAATCATAGTATTATATTTAGTGATATAAACAAACCAAACCTACTTAAAAGTATTTTGCATTCAGATCGATTCATTTTGAACCAGTGCTCGTTAATTTTATACTCGAAAAAATACTCAGCTCGAAATGTATAGCTCGTTGAACAACGAATAGAACTTAAATTAAGGAGTATATCGGCTTGGTTTGACTTGAAACTCGAGTTTGATGTATTCAAACTCGAAAAAATATTCGACTCGACTCGGCTCGTTAATACTATTGAGGTCACATTGAACTTATATAGTGTTGAAAAGAAAATTTTGATCCTATATAAGTCGAATACAAGCCAAGCATAAATATTTGCTCAGTTCAAACTCAGCTTGAACTCGGCTCAAAAATATAGCGAACCAAACACGAGCTAAGCCAAACACCATGAATTTTGGACGAGTTCAGCTTGACCCATTATACATCAAAGCTCGTCAAGCACTCAAACAAACTCAAACATTATAACGACCTACCTTAAAGTACAACATAATAGACTAAGTCATTTTTTAAAAGTGGTAAACCAAGTTAAAGATCTATAGTTCATTCCTTTTTATTATATGATCTTATCCTAGTAGGTATTATATGTGTTCCCCCTTATTAACATCTTATCCCGGTAGGTATTATATGTGTTCCCCCTTATTAAGGGGATCTTATCCCTAGGTATTATATGTGTTCCCCGTTATTAACATCTTATCCTAGTAGGTATTATATGTGTTTAGGTATTATATGTGTTCCTCCTTATTAACATGATCTTATCCCTAGGTATTATATGTGTTCCCCCTTATTAACATCTTATCTTATCCCAGTTAGTATTATATGTATTCCCCCTTATTAAGGGGATCTTATCCCTAGGTATTATATGTGTTCCACCTCATTAAAAGGATCTTATCCCAGTAAGTATTATATGTAGGACTAAGTTGAAGGATCTCATAATCCACCCACCTTAGAAATTTTCATTCTCGAAATTCCTACACTTGGCCCTTTGATAGCCTCAACACACGTCCTCCTCTAGCCCGTGACCGGTAGTCTTAGCCAACGTCCCTAGCGCGACCCACCATCTAGCACATGTCCTTCTATGACCTGTGACCGGAAGTCTTAACCAACATCCCTAGCCCAGCCCACTATCTAACACCAAACCAAGATGCTCTAATACCATTTGTAATGACCCAGCCCAAAGTGCAGCATAATGGGTTAAGAGGGATCTCACAATCCACCCACCTTAGGAAATTTCATCCTTAAAATTCTTACACTTAGCCCATTGCTAGCCTCAGCACACGTCCTTCTCTGGCCCGTAACCGGCAACCTTAGCCAAGGTCCCTAGCCCAGCCCACCATCTAACACAAAACTAGGTTGCTCTGATACTATTTGTAATAACCCATCCTAAAGTGCAACGTAATGGGCTAAGTTATTTCTTTAAAAATAATTAACCAAGTTAAAGATTTATAGTCCATTCTCACTTATAAACATAATCTTATCCCAGTAGGTATTAAATGCGGGACTAAGTTGAGGGATCTTACAATCCACCCACCTTAGGAAATTTTGTCCTCAAAATTCCTACACTTAGCCACGATTGCTAGCCTCAGTAGACGCTCTTCTCTGGCCCATGACTGGCAGCCTTAGCAACGTTCCCTAGCCCAGCCTACTATCTAACTTGAAATCGAGGTTGCTCTGATACCATTTGTACCAAACACCGTGACTGGCAGCCTTAACTAACATCCCTTGCCCAGCCCACCATCTTACATGGACCAGGTTACTCTGATACAATTTGTAATGACCCAACCCAAAGTACAACGTAATGGCTTAAGTCATTTCTTTAAAAGTGGTTAACCAAGTTAAAAATTTATAGTCCATTCTCACTTATAAACATGATCTTATCGTATATGTATTAGATGTGTGACTAAGTTGAGGGATCTCATAATTTACCCACCTTAGGAAATTTTGTCCCCGAAATTCCACTAATAAATAGGATGTTATTCTAATAGATATTAGATGTGGGACTAAGTTGAAGGATCTTACAATCTACCTACCTTAAGAAATTATGTCCCCAAAATTCTTACACTTGGGCCGTTACTGGCCCCAACCCACGACCTTATTTTGGCTCATAACTGGTAGCGAAATTCCGCGAAATTCCACTGATAAACAAAATGTTATCCTAATAGGTATTAGCTGCGGGACTAAGTTGAGGGATCTCACAATCTACCCACCTTAAGAAATTTTGTCCCCAAAATTCTTACACTTGGGTCGTTGCTAGCCCCAGCCCATGACCTTATTTTGGCTCATAACTAGTAGCTTAGCCAACGTCCCTAATATAGCCCACCATCTAACATGGAACCATGTTGCTCTAATACTATTTGTAATGACCCGACTCAAAATATAACTTAATAGACTATGTCATCTCTTTAAAAGTGGTTAACTAAGTTAAAGATCTATAGTCTACTTTCACTTATAAAGTGAGATCTTATCCGAATAGGTATTAGATGTAAGATTAAGTTGAGAGATTTCACAATCCACCCACCTTAGGAAATTTTGTCCCTAAAATTCCACTTAAAAATAGGATGTTATCCCAGTAGGTATTAGATATAAGACTAAATTGAGGGATTCATAAACATACTTGCCAAAAATCAAATCAAATTCAAAAATATCCCTTCTCGGTTCGGCTCGGCTCGTTTACACCTTTAATTACTTTATCACTAAAATATCGTAAATATCTAGGTTTGAGGCTTTACTCTCAAACATAGCCAAGTTTACAAAATTATATAAAATACAACCACTTTTAAAAATTTTAGATCAATTATTACCAAATTCCATTATTTTTTATGGAATGATAAAAATACCCATAAATTTTATTTTTATTAATATTAAAGTAAATAATAGATAAAAGTTATAACTTATATATATATATATATATATATATATATATATATATATATGTGTGTGTGTACTCTAAGACATGTTTGGTTCATCCGTGAACCAGTTCAAAAATATTACAGGCTGTCATTTCAATTCATCAATGAACCAATTCAAAAATATTATCGTCATTTTTTGGGTGTTTGAAATTTGAAATTGAAATTAAAATATTTTATTATAAATTAAAACTTTTGTTTTATCTAATATATTTTTATTATGAATATTTTTTTTAAAAAATAAAATATCATTCTTCATATAAATACAAGAAAAATATGTATAAAAAAATTGAAGTTAAATTAAGGATATTTATGTTAATAAAATAAATATTATAAACCAAATATTCTTAAATATATGAATTGGCTATATATGAAAGGTAAAAATTTAAAATCTGGCTATATCTGATATAAATTTTATTTTTTTGGGCTTTTATAATAAAATAATTTTTGATATTATAAATTGGTAGGAAAATCAAGCCTAATTACAAAAAAGTATTAAAAATAATTTACCCAAAATACCCTCATTCAAATAAAAGATAGATTTAATAATTTTTTTAAATGGTCAAATACACCACTTGCAAACTAGCAGCGGGCAAACTTGGCCAGCCTATGGCCCTAGACGGCCATCTTCAAGTTCACCGGTGGTCAGCCGGCAAGGCACCCATGTCTTTTTTTAAAAATAATTTTTTAAAAAATTAAAGTTAATTTAGCTTAAATTAATTTAATTACCCATAATTAAATAAAAGGGTAGTGTTATTGTTATAAAAAAGCTTATCATTTTCCGGTAATTAGGCCAATTTTTTATTACTAGGTAATATTAAAAATACTCATCCTTTTTTAGTGAAAAGCTCAACTTTCTACTATAACTAAACATGTGTTCATCTCTAGCCATCCCTCAGGGAAAAAATTTTAGAATTTTTTACCAAAAAATGGAGAATTTTTTTTATATTATAAGATGGAAGGAAAATTAGGCCTCATTATAAAAAAAGAGAGACTTTGTTATAATGATGTGGTTTGATTACGGGTCTAAAAAATTAAATTATCTTAATCTAAATTAATTTAAATTATAAAATTTTTCAAAAAATATTTTTCAAAAAATATTGCCTAAGGCTTTCAGCCAGCGACCAACGAATGATGCCAATGCATGCATGTCTTGAGTAGTGAGATATATTAAATTATTTTAAATAAAAAATAATATTTTTATAAGAGCAATAACTCAGACATATTTAGCCAATTAATTAATCACTAATAATTATAATTACATAAAAATTCTTCCCTCCGCACCACTTTTTATTTACGAGAACCAAAATGAAAGTATTATTATCGCTAATGACAATGTAGAATCTTAGATTGATTTTGGCGCGAGAGCCGTCTTAATTAAAAAGTCGTCCAGCGCAAGCAACGACAAGCCAATCTTCCCAACCTCAGAGGCCATGGACGCCCTTATCATCTCCCCTACCCTCTTCGCCTTCTCCCTCATCTCCCTCCCCTTCTCCGACGTATCCCCCATCACCATCCTCACCATCCTCTCCACCTTCTCTCCACTAACCTCCTGATCCGCCACCCCCCTCCCCACCTCCACGCTCACCCCCATCTCCTCCTCCATCATCTTCGAGTTGTAGAACTGCTCCGACGCCAGCGGCCACCCTATGATCGGGATTCCCTGGCTCAAGCTCTCCAACGTCGAGTTCCACCCGCAGTGGCTCAGAAACGCCCCCGTCGAGCTGTGGGACAGTATCTCCAGCTGCGGCGCCCATCTTCGGACCAGTAATCCCTGCTTCTTTTCGTTCATCCGCTCTTCGAAGCCCGGCGGCAGCCACTCCGGCCTAATATCGACATTGACGTCATTCCCGAGCGGTGGGCGGATGACCCATACGAACCGGTGGCCGCTCGACTCCAGACCCTTGGCCAGTTCCATCATCTGGGCCGCTGCAATGGTGTTCTGGGAGCCGAAGGAGACAAAGAGCACAGAGGACGGTGGGTGCAGGTTTAGCCATTGCATGCAGTTGTGGACTGCGATGCCCAGCTCCTTATGAGGTCGAATCGGTTGTTGTGAAGGAGACGGCGGTGCTTGTTCACGGTGGAGGAAGTAAGAAGGAAGCAGGGGGCCGATCGCGAGAACAGGGCGACTTCACCATCTTCCTCAATATATCGAGCCCAGTCGGCTCGATTTCTTCGACCGTGTTGCAGAGCATGGCGTCGGTGTTGGTAGAAAGCCGAATCTGGTTGCTGAAGAAGGTTGACCAGCGGTCGGAGCCGTCGGCCGCCCGGAGATAGGAGGAAAGCTGAGACTTGCTAATGCGGACGGTATCCGGGAAGCCGGGGATGGAGAACTCGTCGGCGTCGGTGCTAGCATGGGGGAGGTTAACCCACAAGGAGAAATACGCCGCCGTGCCGTACCCGCCGCAGGTGGTGAAGGTGGCGTGCCGGATGCCAAGCGAGCGGGCAACCTCGGTCGTCCACCCAAAGAAGACGTCAGCGACGACGCAGATTGGGGTGGAAGGTTCGTCGACATCGGCGAGGGAGGAGAGGAATCGTTGGAAGGCGGGGCGGAGGGAGAGGAGGCGTGGAAGAGGTCGACGATCTGCGACGTGGGGAGGCCGTCGGTGTTCTCGGTGGAGGAGGAGAAGGAGAGGGAGCGGAGGCGGATGGAGGAGGACGGTGGGAGGGAGGGGAGGAGGCGCTGGAGGTTGAGAGGGGTGGTGAGGAGGGTGATAGTGAGGGAAGGGTGGCGCTGCTCGATGAGGCGGGCGAGGGCGAGGAAGGGGATGATATGGCCCTGTGCTAGGAAGGGGAAGAAGACGATATGGCCTGCCGGTGCTGATTCCGTCGTCTTCTTCGCGGCCATGGCCGGAGACGTTATGAGCAACTGCTTGGATTGTGGTAGAGGGGTGTTAGTTCTACTAATGTGGATGTGTGGTGTGCAGTGAGCTATGTTGGTACTTGCTTTTGTTTGTGTCTGGTCATGTGACCCATGCCATTGATTAGCAGAAAGGAGTGTAAGACTTGAATAACATCTTGTTGTGTTCAATTCAATCGTAGCTGAGACCGGGCCGGTGCATGTACGCTATGATTCCTTGTAATATATTTAACTATTTTCTACTCACCCGGCGAGGGATGGGAGATTCTTCTTTTGTTTTTCCAACTTGGTTTTCTTCGCTTGAGATAAACGAATGTGTCATAACTTATACCTAATGCACCAAGAGAAAAAAATGATAAAATGACAATTGCTTCGTATGAAACCTCACCCATTTTTGTTTGTTTGATCTGTACATTATTAGTTGGGAGACACAATAGCTGATTTTTACTTGGGAAAATTTAAAATGACAATCGCTTGAGTAATGTGCATAATGAATTAGACTTTGTAATCCTGGGATAGGCGTGATTTTTTTGATCTAGACAGGCGGATTTACATGTTCTTTTACTAAAAAAAAGATATGATGGATTAATTCCCAGCACCGGGAGATGGAAATCCGCAACGTCCGAAAGATTGAAGGTAAATATACCAAGTCTGTGCTGCCGCATAGGGCTGATCAACGGCAGTGCTAGCTCGAAAAAACTCTAAGATCAAACCGGCTCAAATCGAACTGTTAAAAAAATTCGACTCTGAAGATCAAATAGAAAAACTTGAAACAAATCGTTCTCGAACGAGCCTGTCTTGAATTTGACGAAATTCATATAAACTCGTGTGAAAATCGATTCTTAAATTGATTAAACTCATTAGTATATTCAGCTCAAATCAACTTGAAGATTAAATATATTAGAAGTCTTTTTATTTGACAAGAACAATACTAAGAAACAGCTCATAAAAAATAAAATTATTAAATATATTCTAACTCACACAAACAATTACTACAGAATACAATTCCTCCACGTTAACTGCCACCCTGCTTCCAATGATCCTCCCACGTCATCCCTAACCTCACCCTCCGCTGCCATACCCGACAAAGCCTGGTGTACTTTTATAGATCCTCCCGCACACCTTTCCCGTCTTCGTTGACGTAGATAATATTTTACTCGTCCTCCGACGAATTCCTGTTAATAATTTTTATGGAAACAGAAAGTTTTTATGCATGTGTATCTTATTGGCCAGTGGACATGGAGGCCGTGGACGGTGGGCTTTACCTTCTCAGATTGTGATGTGGTTCCTTATGCTCTCCTTCCATGCAGAAAAAGGGAGGCTTGGACAGCGAAAGTTGTGTCGGAGAAAGTAGGTAATTTTCCGGCCAGAGTGGTGGGGGTATGATATGGCGATGGTTACCCATGGCGGACGAGCTGGCTCGCCCACAAAATGAGCCGAGCCGAGCTCTAATTAGCCAGAATTTAATAAAAATTATATATTTATTAATAAATAATGAAAATTAATGTAATTAAAGATAAAAATTAATAAAAAATTATATATTTATTCATTAAAGAAGTTACTCATCTCTTGCCACTTGGCAATTGGCCCTCCTACCACTTGGCCCAACGGCCAAGTGGGCCAAGTGGCAACAGAGAAGAGCCCACCTGGGCAAATTGTCCACCTCACCCAGGTTAATTGCCCTGCTGGACATGATGGGCTGGCCAGCAGCCCTCATGAAGGGCTGGCCATCAACCCATCTGGCCTGGCCAACAGCGGCCAAGCCCAAGAGCCCACTTGGACTCTTGAGAATGGAGCTCAGCTCGAGCTTTATACCGGGTAGAGCTCGAAGTCGATGAGTTTTCCGGCTCGGCTCGACTTCTAGCTCTTCTGTAACCGACTTTTAAATGTAAATGGTACTGCCCTAACGAATTTATCAATTTAACTGAATATTATTTATTTATTTTATATACAAGTTATAAAATTTATTTCTACTTCTACATTAATTTTGGAAAATTTCTAATTATTTAAATATTATTATGATGAATTTACTTAATTTAGATTATCAATTTACTTATTTTCTAATTTGTAATACTCTATTACTCTAGTTTGGATGAGGATATTATATATTTGTCAGTGGAAAAGTATATAGATAATGGTAGTTTTTAACAAGATTAATATTGTTGAATTTATGACACGAAAAGATGAATATTTAACCATATATTAAATGCTTAATCGAAGACAAAAGAGTGAAAGGATGATTATGGCAGAAAGTAGAACTCTATAAACTTGATTGACGGCTTGGTTATGGTAAAAACTTTTTAAGCGATAAATAGTTATAATAAATAGTATCTACCGAACTATAATCGAGTCATTTACAGCCTTACTCGATGGCTTGACATGGGCTTCACCTAATCGGGCTCAAACTTAACGAGCCAAATTGGATAGCTTTGACTCATCATGCCCTCTCTTTCATGCTTTAGAATAAAGATGGGTTTGGGTTGGATATGAATCAGATATAGACATATCCGAATCATGAAGCAAAAGATTATATCCATTTTTTTCCTATATCGGTATCTGACCCAAATTAGCATAACCTATATCCTACTCGATTGACTAAAATAATATAAATAATAAAATATTTAATATAAAAATAGATTAAAAATAATAAAAAACTATTTTAAAATATAATTAATAAAATTTTAATTATTTGGATCGGATTTTAGTCGAATCGCCCCAAATCCATATCTGATCTTGTAAAACTGGTGACTTGAGTCAAAGTTTTATAATAGTGAATCAATCGTTCAGACGTCAGTCTAAGTAAAGTCAGTTTCAAAGCACATGCCAGCCGAGACTAGCTGTGTGTTATATGCCATGAGGGTTATGTACCCGAGTGTATGATGATAACCTCAATAACACACAAGGAAAAATGAGTTATCAAAATATACGATAGTATGCCAAAATTTTTATTTTTATGCACTAGATCATAGAAATTAGAATTAAGCAGTTTATCGTGTTAGGTGGTGTTAGATTGGATTTTGGGCGGGTTGGTAAGTTTAGAACATGCTAGTTTATTTATTTGAGCATATTTTATATTATATATTATATATTATATATTATATTTATTTTATATATTTTTAGAATTTAATTATTATTATTGATTCGAGTTGGGATCGAGTTAAATTTTAATTATGAAACTACCCCCGACCTCTTCTTCTCCCCCGATCTCCTCCTTCAAACTAGCCGACCCTTATTCCTACCCAAACCACGCCTGCAACCACTCTTGCTGCCGCTGGTCACCACCAACACCATGCCGACCCCCTTGCCGTTGACTTCCCCTCACCCCCATCCTCTTTCCCCTTTCTATCCCTCCCATTTCTCCCCCGGCTCCACTCACAATCGCCACCACCACCGCCCTTCAAGTGTTGGTGCTAGACTCCGGTTCCAACGACCCTCCCCAATCCTTCCTTTACCTTTCCTGACCCTTCCCCTGCCTTTATGATGACATGCATGGCGACCCATGCTGAAAACAGGGCCGCCGCTTGCATGCATTGTCGCCAGCGACTAGCACTGCCGCCGGCCAGTCACGCACTGTTGTTAGCCACACTATCAGCCCCCTAGCCAACCTTAACCTCCCTAGCCCTTCTCCCTCTCCCTAGCCAACACCACCGCCTAGCTGCCCTCACCTTAGTCGACCATAACCCACAGCCGCTGCCAACGATTAGACGTCGCAGCCAGCCAATGTCGCTCCAGCCACCTCGAGCCAACCTCCCCCTTACCCATTTTGTTCATGGGACGACAACCACAACCGCCGTCTCCCTTCCCATGGCACTAGCACATGCGGCCGTCGCTATGTAAGCGGTGATGGTGGCATCATTAGCATGAGTACTCAACGTGTAATTGTATACAATTTAATTTTTATTTTTATTTTTTATGATTGATCATCATTAGCATGTGCATCATTGTAGTTATATATTTATAACTTTGAATTGTATTGATTTTAGGATCTTGAGATTTATTGCTTATGTTGTTGTAATTATGAAAAATAATTGATAAGTTAATTGTTAATTAATGTTAAATAATTAGACATGTGAATTACACATCTAGTTCTAATGAATAAGTTGTCATAATTAAGTTTAGTTTGATTATTAAAAATTATTATCTTTAATTAATTAATTGATATGTTTAAATTACATATTAACAAAATTGTGATGTTGATAACATGATCCCTTAGAAATATTATTCATATGACATGATAATTAGAATTGTTTGGATTGATCATGATAGATGTTACAGCCTTAGTCTGAGGACGTGCCGGGTGCGCGGGATTGGGCAGTTGTTCCCATGCATGCCGGGTCCGACACGAGTAGCACGGGGCTATTCGAGTGGTGAAACAACTGGTTGAGGCTAACACGGTGTTGTAGTTGCAGGTAACGAAGTGCCGAGCATGAGTCAGGTCGGAGACCAAATAAACCTCAAGATGATCGAGACAAGTGCTGGTGACCGAGCACTTGGGCGTCGGATCATGATCGAGCATTGGTGCCGAGAACCGAGCGCGAGGACTCGAGGTTGATCGCTGCGTGCGGATCACGGAGTGCCGGGTGTGCGCTGGTTCGATGCTGGGGTGCGATCACTAGCGTGCCGGGTGAACGAGGATGTTCGAGCGCTGCCGAGACATCGGTGCAGCGTGCCCGAGCATTGGCGCGAGCGAGGCGTTGGCGTGACCGAGCGCTGCCGAGACATCGGTGCAGCGTGCGCGAGCAGTGTGCGCTAGCGAGGAGTTGGCGTGAGCGAGCGTGATCGAGCGCTGCCGAGACATTGGTACAGCGTGCTCGAGCATTGGGCGCTAGCGGGGTTGATGATCGAGCCATGACCGAGCGTGATCGAGAGTTGGCTAACGAGCACGCACGAGCCGTGAGCGAGCACATGATCGGTAGCGATGGGTCTGGCTGCACCAGCATGATCGATGAATGGGAGTTGATCGGTACTGGAGGCTTATCGGTAGCAGGGGTTATCGGTGGTGCGTCTGGGACGTGCACGAGGTTGCTGGTTGGTCGAGCCGAAGACTTGGGTCGAGCCAGGGGGTTGGACGTGTGGTGGTTGTAACTAACTACCAGCGCTGGACTTTGTTTGCCGATAGAGATAGAGATGGATCTTGATCGGAATCTTGGAGATAAGATTGCAACTGAATTGGAGATAAGCACGCCCAGGGCTGGATCGAATTGAGACGTCAAGGGAGTCCAGGTTCGTGGGAGATCTTGGAGATAATCTTTTGGGAAAAGATTATGCTCAGATTGTAGTTTATCTTGGAAGGAAGCAACAACGTGGAGACTCCTATATAAGGAGGGAGCCAACGTGAGAAAAAAAGGAAGAACTGCTGAGAAGGGTCTTGGTGGAACGTCTGCTCTTTCTTGTGGAGAAGAAAGAAACCTCATCAAGCCAAGTTCGTGGAGTGCTGCAGATCAATTCCGGGAGTTGATTCTTCACGAGTTCGACGGCATAGGGTTGCTGGTCGTGGTGCTGTGATTGGAGGTACGACGTAGTTCTTCGCATAACCTAGTTTGCATTACTTGGTTGAGGGTTTTGCATGTAAACAAGTAGGTCGTGGGTGGCTGCTCGGGGTTGTGTTTTGTGAGGACGAATGTGAGTGTGGGTACTCTAGTTCTCGCTACTCTTCAGGGGAAGAGTTGAACACCGTGGGGTTTGCATGTCCATGGTGTAAGCGATCATAGGGGTGATTGCTGTATCCTTGTTTTGTGTTTAATTCAAGGTTGGAACAGGGGTTCCGTAATTGTGGTGTTGGCGTCTGATTTTGGGTACTAGCGGCGTTCTTTGATTCCGGGAACTTGCTGCGATACCGATCAGGGGATTGGTGTCAAGGATCGATATTGGGTGATCGATCAGAGTCGCTTCATACTACTTGCTTGGTTTGCTATTGTGGATGTTTTGAGAATTGTCTATCGGTACCGAACGATATCGTGCACTAGGCAATTTGGGTGCTGGTATTTGTGTTCGGCGTGCGTCGTGATTTGCAGGAGCGCAGGGGTGTGGTTTCGGGTCTCTTGCAGGAGATCGTCCCGCTACACGTGTAGTGGGGTTTCTGTTGCGTACTTTGAAGGGAGGCTGGTGTTTCGGGGGCGAAACACGCCGCGCGGTTTGCTGTTGGGGCGAAAAATTTTGTCCCATAGAGAGCGGCCCGTGACAATAGACATAATTACCCTAGTGTTGTTAGATTTGTCCATCATGTTATTTATCCATCATATGGGTGTACATAGGCTTTAAAATTTTAGTCATGTTTGTATTGGTTTGGTGAGGAGCTCACTGCATAGGCGTGATACCCTCTTTAGAGGTTTTACCAAGTCCGTTTAGGACTCGTAGTCTTGATTGTCAATCTCTTCTATTATTGCTTTGGATTATATGTTGCAGGACATGTAGAGTGGTGATTTATTGGACCCACTTAATATGGTCCATTTTAGCGAACTAGTTTCTAGAATTAATAACCCTCGACGAATAGAACACTTGAGTATGATTTCAAAAATAAGATCCACAGCAAGTTGCCTTCGGGCCTAAAATATTAAATCCTTTCCTAGGCCTATGTATAATTTTTATTAAATTTCCAGTGAGATGAGAGATGGAAAAATGGCTAGCACGTACCATGAATGGGTGCACGTACCAATCACACCAGGCTATGCATTAGTGAGAGGGTTGTTTCCCTTCTGATTCCTCACACCAGAAGAAATTTGAAATTTACATGTATTATATTTGTGGTTAAAAGGGTACTAAAGGTGACTGCCTAAGAATACTTAGCCTTCGCGCTCGAGGCCCGGAGAAATATGGAAGAATAAAGAGGGTTTAGGATATACTGGTAGTCCCAAGGGACTACAAGAAAATGAGAAAATGCACAGAGAAGCATCAGACCAGACAGTTCGGGATGTCATCCAGACTATAGCTTGATGGCCCTTCAGTAGTTATGCTTATGAGAGCTTTGTTGGAGTATGTATATTTTTCTCTTGGTGAGAGTTAACTGTAAGTTTAATATTAGTTATTTTCTAGACCAGTAACAACCGTTACTGATGGTTTTCTATTATATATTTAGGTAAGTATCAAACACGACTAGATATGTCGCACTAGATGAATGAGCAGTGACATCTTTGCACATACACATGCCTCACTATAGGACGCTTATTTGTAATGTCAGAGAATGTGCAAAACTTTTGATAAATATTTTGACGACGTTTAATGCACGGTTAACATGTTATGTGAATGGTAGGCAGGTCAAGACCCGATCAGAATTATGATAATGACAAAATGCAATGTTGTGATAGGTCTTGTTATTATATATATATATATATATATAGTGATACAATGATACACATGATAGTTTTTATAATATTTAAATCAATTAAGTGTGATTTTTTTATTTTTATCATAGTATCCTTTACATAGTGTCTTACTAAATTATGTATTTTATACGTTTATAGTAATATGCTTTTCATTTTATGATATTTAGAGTAGGTTAATTTTACTTAAATTCAAGTTGACTAAATTAATCGAATTAAGGTTGGTTTGGTTTCGGTAATACTTTTAGTTCAGTTAATAATAAATTAAATTTAAATATTATATAATTTTAATATTTTTAAATATATTATATATATAATAAATCTGAACTCAAATGAACTACACCCGGTATATAAAAAGGTTGGATTCCCCGGGACAAGGTGGGACCGTGTCCCATCGGCCAAATGACGTGGTTGGCGTTGGAGGGGATTGATGCGCACACCATTTTAAAACTAGCCAGCCTTACACGTGGATCGAACCCATTGGGCAAATGACGTGTCATCGTCGAGCACATTGGTGCGTACATCGTGGAGATCATCGTGCTTGACAGTTGGCGAAAATGACGTCACAAACCCCGAGGCTTCGTTATCCACCATTCCCTCTACCTCCTCCCCCTTTCCTACTTCTAAAATAACCGCCATCTCACTTCAAAATTATAATATTACCACTGACCCCCACAGCTCCTTTCTTGCATTTTCACTATTTTGGGCTACCGTCGTGGGATTAGCATGACTTTGCCTTTAATGTGATTTTTTTCCGGTGGTGGATTGATTTAGGGTTTTATGAATGATCAAGCATTGTTGTCGTTAAAAACGTAATGAATTTTCCAGCTAAAAATTTGTAAAAAAGTATGACAATTTTTATGAAATAAACAAAATAAAATTTTGCTGAAAAATAATAAACATAAAAGCGATTAAATTTAGTAAAAGATGGTGTGATTTGAAAAGATTGGAGTTACAAAAGCAAGTAAAATTTTAATTAAAAACAAGTTTGAATGAACCAGAAATTAATTGGAGGCCTTTTTGAAAAATGCTATTCATTTATTGTTCAAAACCTACTAATAAATGAAGTGCTAAGTCGTAATCAACATCATAATCCAACTGGTAGGTTGGGTTAGGTCGCTTCCCATGCCTTTCTTCCCCGGTCTTTACTCTAAACCCACTTGTTTAAGACAAAACAAAAAAAGTTGACCAGGTCTAAAACCCAAGTCAAATCTAGTGGCTCAGCGTATTAATTCAAATTTATACATGAACTTCAACACAGTTGACAAACCCATGTTATTCTTTAATGAAAAGCCAAAACGAAAAAAAAACAAAAACTTGTAAAAACCTCGCACCTCTTATATCATGGAATCAACTCGATCGTCCAGTTATAAGCTCACAGCTCATACCGGACCATACTCATTATAGACGGAATAGATTGGCGTATAAAAATTTAAGATTTACTTGGAAAAATTGCACCATTTTTTTCTTTAAAGTTTTATAACGTTGGTTGATGGACGTTCTCAAATCTTAGTAAGTGAAAAATTCAACGGACCAAGTTGAGATTCATTAGCTAAGTATCTAAATAAATATTTCTTTTCCAAAATATCCTTTTATTATTTCCTTCCTCTATAAAAATTAAAAAAATTATCAATCTTTTATATATATATAAGAATTTATTTCACGCGTAAAAATTTTTTTACGCCCCTTAGTGTTAGAATCGTCTAATTATAAAGACACTCTACATTTAAAAAGAAATGATCTAGACCGTCTGGTTATCAGAATAATTAAAATTATATTTTAAATAAAATAAATATAATTTATTTTTTTAATCAACCAAAGGCAAAAAAAATAAAAAATTTTACATCTGATACAAAATTTAGTGTATATATATATATATATATATTATTAAAAAAAAGAAAAAAAGGTTTCACTTCCCACCCACCCACTATCTTCCTTTTATCTTCTTCTTTTTTCTGGTTTCTTCCCGTCTGCTCCTATCCGTCACTCCACTCCATCTCCTCTAGCAGCGACTATGGACAGCCTCGACCATTGCCTCCTCGACTCTGTCTTCGACTTCTTCGACGACACCACCGACGTCTCCCTGCCGTCCTCCATCGTAAGCCCCCTCTTTTTCTCTCTTCCTTTTCGCCCTCACATGTTAAAGTTTGAACCTTTATCTTGTTTTCTGGATTTTCCAGACCTGTCCCGACGATGACGAGGAAGAGGAGCTGGAGTGGTTGAACGGAGACGCTTTCCCGACTCTAGACACCTTCGACGCCCTCGCCTGCGCCACCGCCCCGAAGCAGCAGAGCCCGGTGTCCGTCCTGGAGTCCTGCGGCCTCCGCCGAGTGCCCGGGAAGGCGAGGAGCAAGCGCCGACGGCGATGCTTCGGCAGAGCCTTCTTCCCCGTTGTGGGTTTCGCTCCTCGGGCGACGGCTCCGGCGGCAGCGGCGGCGGCGGCGAAGAGGAGGTGCCTCCATTGCGAGGCGGAGAAGACGCCGCAGTGGCGGGCCGGACCCTTGGGTCCGAATACCCTGTGCAACGCGTGCGGGGTCCGATTCAAGTCGGGCCGGCTCGTGCCCGAATACCGGCCCGCGAGCAGCCCGACGTACTCGAGCTTGTTGCATTCAAACTCGCATAGGAAAGTCGTGGAGATGCGGCGCCTCAAATACAGTGGTGGCCAGGGCTAATGTTGTCATTTTCTTTTTTCGTTAAATGTTGGGTTTTTTATTAGTGCTGATTAGTGGTTAGTGAAAAATGTTCACCATTGGATTAGGGGGAGTAGATTGAGAGAATAGTCACGTCTTGTGGTGGCCATTTTAGTGTAGGAAGCTTGTGTTAAAATGATATAGATTTTGCATATATGTGGCGAGTTTTAGATGAAACTGATCTTATTATTATGTTTGAAAAAATGTGGTGAGTTGTGGATTCAATTGAAATCTGATTTTGGATTCATAGAGGTTCTCACTCAACTCACAATCAAAAGTTTATTTTATGTCACTTCGAGAAAGTTTTAGGTCATTATTGTTGTACTCTATTTTTCTATATGACTTCCAACTATCAATAAAATATAAATGGGAAAAATATATGCCCAGGTTTGTCATGTATCCCAACCGGGTTAGGAGTATGTTATAAGTTGAAATATTATTAACATTCTATAATAAAGGGTGTTAAGAAGGTTGTGAGATTTTTCTCTGGGAATCAAACTCGAGGCCATGACTTAATTAGACCATAGTTACAAAAATCGGTTGATGTCGAGTGGATTAGGTACAAAATAGAGTTAAAAAGGATTGGGTGGGGGATGAGAGGTGGTTGGGCGGTGGGGGGGCGGGGTTAAATGGTGGCAATAGGTGAAGGTGGTCACATTGGAAGGAGAGGTAGTTTAGGTAATGAAATTAACGTGTTCCTTACTAGAATCGATAATAATAAAATAAATGTTGAAAATACAAAATAGAATATAATAAAATTTAATAAAATAAAATACAATCAATAATAGTCTAATGACGTCTTCTAAAATAATGCGGGGGATAGGGAGAGGAGATTAATTTCTATTAAATTAATCTAATTTTTAATTTTTAAAATAATGCGGGGGATAGGGAGGGGATAGTGAACTAATTTTTATCTAATTTTTAATGAATCGATCCAATTCAATGGCTTCATGCTAATCTGATTGACATATACCCAAGATGCACTAAGGGAAAAGGCACACTTTATAAATTTTCAGAAAATAATTTTTTTTGAAAATCACTCTATTATAATTAGTATTTAATAAAAGAAAAAAATCACTTGACACCTATATTAAGTCAAAATATTACTTAATTACCCCCTCCCCCTCAAATTTCATCATTTTAAACTATATTTCACTATATCGATTAATTGCTACATTTCAGGCCTCTTAAAATCTAATATGTATTTTGAAAAATATTTTTAATGCATTGGTTAACTCAAACTTCCTAAAATATAACATGTATTTTAAAAAATTAGTTTACTTGAAATATTTTTATCAACGAATATTATTTATATGTAATGGATTTTCGATACATATCGGACGACAATTACACAAAAAATAATTAATTAAATATAATACATTTTCAAAAAATTATGAAAAAATAATTAAATAATTAATAAATTTACATAAAAATGGTAATTGTATTTTGAGACAAGTAGTTTATTTTAATAGAGTTTATTAATTATTTAAATAAGTTTAGACATTAAAATAAAATTTTAAGTTTAATTTAAAATATAAATATAAATATAAATATTTATCTTATTTATTACTTACATAGAGTAATATGAATATATTTTGTTATATTTTTATATTTTAAAAACTATTTTACTTGGAATATTTTATCAACCGATGTTATTGATATAATTAAGTGATGTTTTGACTTAGTCCCGATATAGAAGATAAAATACATTTTAAATATTTAATAAAATATTTTATTTAGAATTTTAGAATTTTATTGAACCTGGTTCAACCCAATCGAACCAAATATATCCTTTACTTTTATAAATCTTATATAATAATAGGTACAATATTTAAAAGGGAAAATATCACTTGACACCCCTCAACCAACCCAAAACATCACTTGACTACCCTCTCTTTCAAAATTCATCACTTAACACCCCTCCTATCTAACTCTGTTAAATTTTTTTGACAACTCCGTTATTTTTTATAACTCCGTTAACACCACTGCCCTACCCAATAATAAAGCGTTAAAACCACTGCCCTTCCCCAGCCTTAAATAATACCAAGGAAGTTGCCGGATAAAAAATTTCTCAGCAATAGATGAAGAATTTAAGTCATGATTTTGAACTGATTTCATCATTTAAGCTGCGTGGTTTTGTAGTGTCTGTAGACATCAAAATTGGAACTCAAAAAATATCTGTACATCAAAAATCAAATCATACAATTCGTGATACTTCAAAAAATGTGTCTCATTCTGATTTCCCCAATTCTCTTTATTGATGCTTATTACAGTTTGCGCAAACAAATGTAAGAATTTGATTAGTAACATAGCAGATAAATAATTGAACAGTAATGCACAGAAAACTATCAACTATACACTTTTTTCAAACACAACTAGACACTCCGTTTGTTGAAGAAGGAATCAATAGCGAGGGGCTTTCTAACTTCTGGATAGGCATTCTGCCTCTTGCGTGAAGTTGTTTTCCCCGAGCATTCATCTTTCTTAACAGATCTGGTATACAAAAAGCGAAATCAGCTTTTCAATAACACAAAAAGTAAGGCAATCCTTCGAGTTTGAAGTTTCCAAAGTGAATCAGAAAATGCATTAAAGCAACATAAAATAAAACACCGAATTGAATATAGAATAAAATGCATTAAAGCAGTTGGATTTTGTCTCCATTTGTCCCTTGAAGTAGTAGTAAGCTTGCAAATGTCAAAAAACATAAAAATAAAGTAATACCTCAGGTTCTGGGTACTTGATCCACCATTGCTCTTTAATTCCTCTATCTGGAGCTTCTCAGCCAAGTGGAAATCAAAGTGATTTTGCCGCTCTTCTTTAAAGCAGGGAGGTAGTTCTAATCCACACACACACCACACACACAGCATTTATAATCATCTAGCCAGAATGCTTGAACATTTTGATCATGGAAACACTTTTCTATTCCGTCTGCCATTTCAATATTGCTTGAACCAGATTGTACAATTGACGAAGAGGTGAGCACTTCTCTCACACACGTTGTATTGCTTCCACTAGACCATGTTATATGGGAATCAGAACCATTATCCTCTATCTGGGTGAATATTCAACATCAACTTCAAGACTTACTAAAGTATAAATGGAAAAAAGTCAACAGACATCAAACATTAAAACAACCAATTGCATGGTTAAGCAAGTCCAATGGAAGCATCAAACAAGCAACTTGAAATAAAACAGGAACTTCTAAGATTTTTAGCAAGCAAATGAAGCGTATGTGACCGATAAAATGGACCCAGCTAAACATTTTAGATAATTGGAACAAAGAGAAAACCAGGCCTTAGAAAGACAACTTGAGACACTAACGGAGTATTAGCTTTCGGAACATAGATGAATAATTTGACGGGATAAGAATTAGACGAAAGGGGAGAATAATCTAGACGAATCATAGAGAACTAAATTGGTGACCAAACAAAGCTTTATTCAATTCATAAGCATCTCTACAATGAAAGCCCCAAGCCATATTTTACAGACTTAAAGTAAAATCCTAATTCTAGTATGACTTGAACAAGAAGACTTCCTAAAATGCTAGTTCAGGATTTTTACACCATGTTAGCAACCAAAGAATTATAGACCAAAAACGAGGATTAGGATTTGATCTGATCTCTCTGTAACACAATATCAAAAGACAACTCAAACGTGGATTTGATCTGATCTCTCTGTAACACAATATCAAAAGATGTCCCTGCACAACAACATTGAAATCCAAGCATGAAGAACATTCAAATCCAAGAGCAGTTCCATTAGATCTCTTCATTCAATGCTCTCCCATGTGGTCGTGGCAAATCATCTGAAATTTAAAAAAACAAAGGAAAAATGTTAATATTGTAGTGGTAGTTGTGAAAAATAAATTTAAGATATAGTGCAACCATTTCGACGCTTTTCATCTTTTTCTTTTCTCCTAGCCTTTCGAGGTCTCCCTGCTTGATTTCTTACTATGGGAGGGTGTACTATATCCCCCTCTACTTCTGGCCACTCAGATTCATCTACTATTGGATGGATTACATAATCATATGCTTTCTTATAACGTGCAACTGAAAATGCTTCATCACAAAACTCTTCCATATTTTTTCTGTCAAACATTATGGCGGCCATGGCATGCTTACATGGTAAACCTGAAAGTAACCATTCACGACATGAGCATGTTTTTCCTTCAATGAAACAGCATATACCTTGTCCAACTGTCTACACTCAAAATAGCCATCACCACTTGAAATTAAATTCACCATTCGAGCATCACCCATAACAAGTTTAAGCTTCTTTACTATATTTGGACAAATAATAGCTCTCTCACCAAAATTCTTATTTGCCCTTCGTCCAATCGTCTTCATGCACATCCTACGAATTGTTTCAGCTAAGCTAATTATAGGCCTCTCCCGTGCTTGCAATATCATGTTGTTAAATGATTCTGAGAAGTTATTCACCAAAGCAGCATTCTTCACACGAGGGCTAAATGCATGTCGTGACCAAGATGACGAAGGAATACTCTCTAAAAAACCATAAGCCGTAGGTTTTATCTTCTTTATAGTAGCCATATGAAGATCAAATTCAGCTTGATTGCAACTTCGCGCAGCTAACCAAAATGTACCCCTCAATGCTCTACCTGGATGCTTCTTCTTGAAGTTTTCATATAAATGGCGACAACAATACCTATGATCAGCTACTGGGATGAGTTCTTCAAAAGCTGACAAAAGTCCCTGTAGGGCAAAAGCAAAAAAGATGTATTAAAGCATATAAATAAACCATGTAAATGAATGAACGTCAGAACTAAAGTATACCTTTTGCCTATCTGACATGAACGTCCAACCATGTTCTTCTACGGGACCGATTGACATTAGAAGTTGTCGAAGAAACCAAGTCCAACTGTCTGCATTTTCTGATTCAACGACGGCGAATGCGATAGGATATAGTCCATTATTTCCATCTTGTCCGACAGCAGCTAGCAAAATACCTTTCTTTGGACCACTTAAGTGACACCCATCAAGTCCAATTAGAGGGCGACAACCAACTAAAAATCCTTTCTTACATGCATCAAAACACACAAATAGTCTCTTGAAAGTTAAAGGTGAGTATGGAAGTGGTCTTTCAACACTAATCAATGCCCTAGTTCCCGGGTTTGTTTGATGCAATGTTGCACAATAATTGCGCAACTTATGATATTGAGCATCAAGGCATCCATCTATTTTTGCTAGTGCCTTTCTTTTCGCCCTATAAACTGATTGCATTGATACAAAAATATTATAAACTCTCCACATATCATTTTGAATTGTTTTAAGCTTTAAATCTCGATCTTCTCGTACTCTTTCCTCTATTTTCATTGCAATCCATTTCGCATTGGCTGTTCGATTCCGCTCGACTCGTACACAAGTATGCTCTGCTCTTAGTGTCTTGATACAAAATGTGTGTTTATCCTTCAAAACTGAAGCATGCAATCTCCAACCACATCCACTTGTAGCACATTCCACAGTGTATCTATGAGCTTCATTTTTTTCCTCTTCAAATCAAATCCATTTTTTATTGCAAATTCCTCTATAGTTCTTCTCAACTCAACACCTGAAGGAAACTCCATTCCTATGAATAATCTAGGTTCATCTAGGTCTTTTTCTTGAAAATGTGCATTGTCATCGCTGTTGGAACAATAATCAGACCCCTCCCCTATATTTGACCACATATCCATATCCATGTCATTTTTCTTATCGATCCACTGCTTTCTAACCTCATTATCCATAACTACATCTACATTTTCAAAATCAGTATCCCATGAAGAGTCATTGCAGTCACCAAAGCCTCCATCATCATCATCACTATCTATTTCAATCTCTTCACCTGTAGGAGAGGGAAATGAAAAAAGATGGAGAAGAATAAAAGATATGGTAGGCAAATATCAAGTCATCAAAAGTACTTGTTATATGTAATGAAAAAATAAGTTCATATCACTCAATATTTCCAATGCATAGTGACAATTTCTTCATATTATAGATATATCTAATTTACACTACACTCTAAATAGTTCAAAGAAATTATTGGAGTTCCAAAAGTTCATAATAACAATAAGGTCATGTGATAAAAATCTCCACTTTAAATGATAGAGGCATTTCAACGAACATTTACCTTGCACACCACCTTTGCCAAGGCTCAGCGCTGAATCTGCACCACCAAAGTCCTCACATCTGCCATCTTCTACATTGGGACGATCCTTCAGTAAGGACCCGATCGTAGTGATGGTTGGGGTAGCCCTGTCAATGAAGTGTTCCTGCTCTACCCCGTCATGCTTCTCTTGAGGGACCTCCAACTGTTTCCTCTCCATCATCTCAAGTCTCTCCTTGTCGTCGACGGTTACATTAGATACTAGCAGAGTGGGAAAAGGGCATCAAGTAGATGATATTACCTCTTCATCCAAGCAGAGCAGCAATTGAAGGGCGGTGCTGGCGAATGAACATCTGAGAGGCGGTGGTGGCTTGGGAGGGACTTAGGGTTTTGAGGTGGACATTGTTGGGAGGGACTTTTTGGCATTTTATATTGTGGCTTGGGAGGGACTTAGAGGGTATTATTTAAGGCTTGGTATTATTTAAGGCTTGGGAAGGGTAGTGGTGTTAACGGAGTTGTCAAAAATAATGGAGTTGTCAAAAAATTTAACGGAGTTAGATAAGAGGGGTGTTAAGTGATGAATTTTGAAAGAGAGGGTAGTCAAGTGATGTTTTGGGTTGGTTGAGGGGTGTCTAAGTGATATTTACCCTATTTAAAATTATGCTTCATTAGTAATGTACCAGTTATAAATCCTTGTTCACTCTATATAATGATTGAGGGTTCAGCGACTTGGTCTCCAGTAGCCGCAAAGTAACAAATCAATCCCGGTGTTACTCTACTCCTGACTTCGTCTGCAGCTGGTTTTCGACGTATACCACAGGTTCCTTTTCCCGGCAAGAGCGGCAACGGCGTGGGACTCTCGAGGTAGCACTTCAAAGTAGCAGATCTCCGGTGCCTGTGACAAGTAGTAACGAGGTGGGCAAGGCCCGGCGACGGGATCACAGCGGTAGTTGGCGAAGCAGTACTCTCCTTGATCGGCAAAGCAGCATTTGGCCTTCCTCACCGTTGCAACAGCCCGTCGGCAAACGACAACTCTTCACAGCAATGGCAACAGGACAGCAAACTGGGAAGTCTTATCTCCTTGGCAACTACTCGCTTCTGCAGCAATGGCGATGGCGGTGTAATGCTCCTCCCTTGACGGTGATTTTCCTTCCATGTGCAAGTCGGCTCCAGCGTACCAGCGACCTCGCAGCACACTTCGGGATAGCGACAAAACTTCTCAACGCGATTCCTAGCAGCTTTAAGGTTGCGAGGTGAAGATCTTCGCGACAAAAGCTTTCTTTGGTGGTGTGGTACAATAGCTGGTGGGCATCTGGACTTGGCTTCAAACTTCTGCAACAACACGTCGGCGGGGCAAAGTCCTGGCCTGTACGATGTTGAGTCCTTGACAAGGTTCCTTCTCGCGACAAAGCAACAACACCTCGGCAAGGCAGTGACTAGGAGGGCTCCTTTCAACCTTTACAAGGCGGCATGGTAAAGCAGCGAGCAGTATCCTTTCCTAGATCACGGTGGTAAGCTTTCTTCTCCCACCTAATTAGCACGATTTGGTTCCACACGGCAAAGTTGCAATGACCAAAGGAGACAATTCAGCAGCAACTATTGTTCACGGGCAGGTCGAGCCCGGTACATCCGTGGTTTCCAGCAGCAATAAATTCGGTGAAGCTTTGTGGTGGATTACTTTCAGCAAGCCTTCCTGCTAGCACATGTTCTCGTCAGCAAAACTCAAGTTTTGGCGGTGCACAGAAGCAAGGAGAAGTTTGCCCCAACAAAGGCATGACGACAGCAATGATGTGAAACTCTGAATGCCTTGATAATCTCCAAGGCAGCACACCAGGGACTCCTTGCTTTGAGAACTCCTACTCCAATACACTTTGGTGACCGGTATGACAGGGAGCACCGAAACTCGGGGAACTCCAGGACAGCAACAAGGATGGGGGTAGCAACGACCTCCGGCGCCAGCGAAGGCTCCTCTTCTCGGCAAAGCGGCAACACTGACCTCAGGTGGTGAATCCCGTAAGCAACAAGTTTCAAGGGGCTGACATCTCCTTGCCAGGCAGCAGGTCGAGGCAATGCTTGAAGGTGGCGACAGTGCCTCCTTAGCTTCAAACCTCCACGGCAGCACGTCGGCGAAGCAGTAACTCCAAACTTCAAACTTCTCAACTACCAAACTCCGGCCACTTCCTTGACATGAGCAGGCAGACCTCCGGCAAGAATATCTTTCCTTGGAAGCTTCACGACAACGCGCAAGTCTTCGGTCACTCCAAACAGCGGCAAGGATGGGGAGAGCAATATTGTGGCGGCAAGGCTTTGACGAGCAGTAACTCCTTCTTCGGCAACTTCACGGCGGCGTGGAGGAGTCTCCTTCTCAAGTGGCTCCTCAGTAAGGTGGCGGGCGGAGCTTCACGTCTTGACGACAAGTGCTCCGAACAGCAGCTGCAACACCATGCTCCGGCCAGGCGGTGAGGTGATGGAATTCCAATAAGGCAAAGAGAGGTTCTCCAATCTCCAAAGCTGCACTTCTTCTCCACAACAATTGGCCTCCTTCAGAAAAAAATTTTCCCCCTCTTAGACGTCGGTGTGTGTTTATATAGAGTTTTCAAAATATTATAATCCCTTTGATTCAGAGCATGCAATCACTGATTCACTAACCCAATTCGACATGTTTCCACCGGTGAACTCTCGGAACTGCGTGAACTCTTTCTTCTTAGCTGTAATGCAGCATGATCTGAGTGGCCGAGAAGGGACCATGGTTGTGCGATGTGGGTCTAGCCGATGGTGCAACCCAAAATCGTGCTAGGTGGCTAAGGTTTCACGGTTACATAGGTTGAATTGGTCCTGCATGGCGACGGGTGCATGGGTTTGGTGCAACAGTTCGATAAACTATGCTTCGTAACTCATGCATGTTGGGTGGCGAGAGAGATTCAGAAACTAAGCTCGGCCCACATTGTCCTTGGTCACATTGTGGGCAACTGGGCGTCCATAGCTTCAAGTAACAACAGCACAACGCGCAACCTGTCTCCCTCTGGTCGCCATTTGATTTATTTATTAAGATTAGTCTTGTGGCTGCCCATTGCTTAAGAGATAAAATACCAGACAGAGGGGATGATAATTATTCCGTTAGGGTTATAGCAATCTCGTATTTTATAAGAACATTGCCTCCCAACAACATTGATAAAGATATTTTTTCCTTTTTCAAGTTATTTTTTTAATCCATTAAGCTTAGGTCTAGAACTACAACTCACACTGCTTTAAAATGTGCGCATTCCTACATTGTTTATTGGATATGATCGTTAATTTAAACCGTAAGACCTTTCTGCTGAATATTTTCGTTTCAACAATCAACATTATCAACGCAACTAGAAAAGGCTGTGTGTGTTTGAAGTCTCTCCACATTCATTGTTTTTTTTTGAAAAAAGAAAGACAGATTTCTCCTATTATACAATTTTATACAATGAATCCTTGCCCATTAACTTCTGTATATTTGATTAAAAATGAACACCTCCGACCCCTTTGTTTACCATGTTATGTTAAACGAAAGAACTTCCCTGTGGTGCTTTCTGGTGTCTCATATTTAGTAACATTTTATTTTTTCCATTCACTTGTGTGGCAGGCTTGCATAAAATTTACTCCTCATGTAACAGGATTGAAATGCTCCCTCTGAGCTTGAAAAAGAACCGAAACCAAAATCTTGTAATACATAAGCTGCATCACCTTCTCGGTTAACCAAAAATTGAATTGAGTTTGACCTCTAAAATGAGACCCCTATGATCTTTAGAGATTAACCTTTTAATTTGCTTTAATCATCATCTAAATTTAACCTAGGTTGATTGTTTGCAACACATTACTAGCAGAAAACCTTCAGACAGCGTTCTCCCATTTCTGAAATCTCCAGAAGGGATTGAGAAGAGTACATTCACTTCCAGCCATTCCATTTTTTTTTCACATGCCAATTTAATCCAAGAATAACATAACTTGACCTCATAACACATGGTATAGACTCTAGAACCATACACCACTGCTAAATAAAAGTAGCCTGACCAAAAGAATTTTGAGTGCACTTCACTTCAAATTACTAATATTTGTAATTATATTAATGATATGTAGCTCATTGTCACACTCAAAATATTAAAAGAATTTTAGAATACCAACAGAAGTGACTGTTTGTTATTCCATAGAAGATGAAAGGTCTCAAAACTTCTCTATAAATATGACATCATTTGCCTCGTTCTAAAACAAGACAAACACAAGAAACAAGACAGGATGTAAGTAGATAAAGAGAGAATATAGAGATAAGAAGAATGATCAATATTATTCACTAATTTAATCTTATATAGAGTATTAAGAGAGAAATTTTGTAATCTCAATAGTATAGGTTAGGCGAGTAATCTTCTTGTATCTTTATATGTTTAATGACTATAATCTTTGGTTGAAGTAGTAAATTATTCGTTGTTGTCCTATGGTTTTTGACTCTCGATAAGGAAAGTTTTCCACATTAAATCTCTGTTTCTGTTGGTTTTATTTTATCTTATTTCTTAGGCATTATTTTTCCATATCTTGTATTCGTTGTTGTTGAATTTAACTTTTGGGGATTTTTCTAACAATTGGTGTCGTCTGTGGGAAATTTGTATCTCATTCAATCGGATCTTGATTTGAGTGGGAGTCATGGCGGACACTTCCAAGACTAGGAAGATTGAGAAATTTGATGGAACAAATTATCAATGGTGGAAGATGCAGATTGAGGATCATCTATACGAGAAGCAACTACATCAACCGCTTATAGGTACCAAGCCAAAAGTGATGTCAGCCGAGGAGTGGGCCTTGTTGGATAGGCGAGTCTTAGCCATCGTCCGATTGTGTTTAACACAGTCGGTGGCATTTAATGTCTCCAAACAAACAACCGTCAAAGGGTTGACAGAGGCATTAGCTGGTGTTTATGAGAAGTCATCAGCTTCTAATTGGTTATTTTTGTTGAAGAAACTTGTCTATTTAAAGATGCCCGAAGGTAAAATCTATTGCTAATCATTTGAATGATTTCAATAAAATTTGGGCACAACTTGAATTTGTAGAGATGACCTTTTGTGAAGATATTAAATCTTTAATGTTCATGTGTTATATGCTGGAAAGCTGGGATACAGTCATTACATCTATAAGTAATGCATCAAAAGAATAACTAAAGTTTGATGAAGTACTAGGTACAATCTTCAATCAGGAGATGATGAAGAGGAGCATGGTAGATAGCACACCGTCCATCTTGGGCACAGCTTTGTCGATGGACAAAAGCAAGGGCAAAGAAAGAGGGAGAGGTCAAAGTAGAGGTCCTAAGAACCGAGGGCGCTCTAAATCTAAAGAAAAATTCAAGGGTAAGCCTACTTGTTGGATTTGTGATAAGGAAGGACATGTAAAGAAGGATTGCCCCGAGCGAGTCAAAAATGTAACTAATGTTGTGGATTGTCATGAAGAAAATTTTTGTTTATCTGCTCATGATGATTACAACATAGATACATGGTATATTGATTTAGGTGCTTCATTTCATTGTACTTCTCATAAAGAATGGTTTTGTGATTTTGTCAACAGTGGATTTGGATATGTAACAATTGGCAATGGTCAGAAGTGCAAAATTGAAGGTAAGGGAGTAATTCATTTGAAGATGCTTGATGAAGGTAAACTTATTCTCAAGGAGGTCAGGTATATACCTGAATTGAAGAAGAATCTTATATATGTTAACAAGCTGGACCAAGAGGGCTATAAGATCATATTCGAAAATAATCAGTAGAAAATCAGCAAAGGAGCATTGGTAGTGATCAAGGGGAAGGCGGTGGGCACACTTTACCCATTGTTTACCAAGGTAGATACGTTTGTTTCTTTGGCCGGTGAGAAGAATGACATAACAACGTTATGGCATAGAAGGCTTGGTCACTTGAGCGAGAGTGGGATGAGGATCTTACATTCAAAGAAGGTTTCGACATGTATAATTGATTCTAACTTTGGTTTTTGTGAAGATTGTATTTTAGGTAAATAGAAACGGGTCAGCTTTACAAAGGATGGGCGAGAGATGAAATCCAAAAGGTTGGAGTTGGTTCATACAGATGTTTGGGGGCTAGCCCATGATATATCTTTTGGAGGTAATCTATATATTGTTACCTTCATTGATGATTTTAGTGGACCAGCCCATGATGTTTGGGACAAGACTATGGAGATCCCTAGCAGTTTGATTTCGAACTTGAGATCCAGCTCACGGTTTGCGCTTCGAAGTGCCTATTGTGAATAAATCCCAACCCAGACCTATTATATATGTATAGTTTTACGTGTTTTTGTGAGAGACTAGAATGAGGGAACAGTGGCCAGGACATCACAACAGAATGGGACTAGCAGGATCGAGACAGTGCCACGTGATGCGTCGATAGAATGGGCTCTGCTGCGGCTCCGTTTGCATTCCCGAGGTGATCACTGTGTACATAGCTCTACTAACCTATTGAAGTTCCATCAAGCACCTTGGAGAAGTGTCGGAGGTTCACGGGTACTGCATTGACAGCGCATGTCTAAGACATTTGGTGGTATTGCAATAGGCATACTTGACAGGCGACTCGCCTGAGAGTACTCGGCTCTTTGTGCCTCAAGTGCGCATATCAGTAGATATGGAAGGTGACAGAGGGCGGAAATGGATATGAGATTTCGACGCGAGAAGCAAGGTATGACAAATTGGCCGAGGCATGAGAATGTGAAAGATAGGGGGACGCTGTCGACCCGAGGGCGACGGCTCCCGTATGTACCCTGATGAGAGTTCTTGATGAGATAGTATGATTGTAAAACCCACGATTCGAGTTAGGGTTTTATATTCAGAACCGGTCGGGTCGACCGTTATTTTTTTCGAGTTGAGTCAGTTTCAGGACACGTGTACCGAGCCGATGCCAGTCGCGTGTATGAGCTATGAGGGTCATGCGTACCCAAGTATATGATGATAACGTCATGAACACAGCAGAACAGAATGAGTTATCAGATATATGAGAGTATGCCAGTCATTTTTTTTATTATTTTTATATATAGTGGATCGTAGAATTAGTATTAGGCCGTTTACCGCGTTAGGACGCGTTCGGGCAGTCTGGGTGGGTTGTTAGTCATAGAGCATATCATTATAATATTGTGGTGTTGTTTGATTTTACGGGATTTTTCCCGATTTTTATGAATTTTTTAGGATTTAATACGACTTAGTTATTATACTTGACTCGAGCCGGAGACGAGTCAAGTAATATTTACGACCTTGCCACCACACACGCCTGACCTTCCTTTTCTTCCCCAAACCCAAACCCCGACGCCGCCACTGTGCAGCGTCGCCACCGCCGCTGTCGGCGCCGCCTGGCCGCCGATCGTCGCCGCCCAGCTCCGCCACGGCGTCGTCGTGCCGCCCCGACCAGCCCCGGCCGCTGCCAGGCCGCCGCAACGTCGGAATCGGCTCGCCTAGCGCCGCGGCTACATTTCGGTCGCGTCGCCGATTCCGCCGCCGGCGAGCATCGCCACCACGATCAAGTGGTCGCCTCAGCACCCTCGACCACCTAGTGACGCTTCCCGACCGGAGCGGAGGCCGTCGCCGCCGTGGCCGGCCAGATCTAGCAACCACCACGGCCGGCCTCTGTTTTGCCATTTTCCGGCGAGCCGCCGCCTCCATTGGCCACGCTGAGGTCATAGATGAGTCGGGGCCGCCGAGCCGGTTCCGAGGGTACCCAACACGACCCCTTTCCGACCAGTAGACGCCGCCGGCGATTGTCGCCGGAAAACCACCGGAAGTCGCCGGAAAACCGCCGGAAAAATCGGAATTTCTGGGATTCGCCGGAATCCACCGGATCTTCCGCGGGGCTCACCCAGTGGAGCCCGATCGAACGTCGGACGCCGAGGAGCGCCGAATTCGAGCTCCGAGACGCGCGACGGAACCCTAGCCGTCGCCGATTGCCGACGACGTGAGGTATAATTACCTCCGATTGAGTTATTTAAAATTGAATATGATTGTTAGCATAGCATGCTAGAATTAACTAGTTGTCATGATGAATGTTAGCACAGTATGCTAGATTTGATTAACCGTCATGAGTAATGCCTAATTATGAGTAAAGGGATGATTGTATGATTTGGGTAATTGCGAATGAACAGTAAGTAGTCTAATGAAGTAGATCAGGTCAGAGCATGATAAGTGACCACGACATAAGTTACAGACATGTAATAAAATTAGTATAAATAGGATGAGCTAGGATTAATTAATTTTTATGATTTTCTGATTGTTATGTTGATGAATGATTGCATTGCGATTGTGATGTTATTGAGTTTGATGCATCATTTAGTTAGCGGGCGTTAGTATTTAGTTTTGATGTGTAGGTACGGAGTAGGAGCTTGCCGCCTAGGCGCGATGACACGCTTGGAGCTTCTACCAGGTCCGTTTAGGACTCGTCTTGTTTTACGCTTTTCTATTGTATGTTTAATTTATTGTCTGCAGGACGGGTTAAGTGGCGTTTTATCGGATCCCACTTAACTCGGGCCATTTAACCGAATATTTTCCGGATTAATAACCCCTCGAGGATGAGATCCCTCGAGGATGATTTCGAAAACAAGATCCACCACAAGTTGCCTTCGGGCCTATTATATAAATCCCTACCCAGCCCTATATATATGTAGTTTTCGCGTTTTCAGTGAGACGAGAGATGGAGAAATCGACTGCACGTACCATGCAGAGGATGCCGTGACAGTCAAAGCGGGCTCTGGATTAGTGCCAGCAGACTGTTCCATTCCCGAGGGATCCTGACAACTCCGCGTTTGAGTTCCTCACACCCGGAGAACGTGGAGGTTTACGGGTACTGTTTAGTACAGCGCATGTCCGGACTTGTGGTTCAAAGGGTACTAAAGGCGACTGCCTGAGAGTACTCGGCCTTCGTGCTCAAGGCCAGGAGAAATATGGAGGTAAGGAGAGGGCTTAGGATAAAGTTTCACGAGAAGTACTGAAAAGAAGTGCCGAGAGCAGCACAGTACCAGCAGCAGATCAGTAAGTTCGGGATGCTACCGGGTCTGCAGCCCAGTGGCTCCTCAGTAGTGCCCTTCAGAGTGTTCTTGAGGAAGTATATGGTTTTCTTTCATATGAGAGTTTGCTCTCATAGCCAGCTTGTTATAGTTATTTTATTTTCCGGACCAGTAACACTTGTTACTGACGTGTTTTTATACTATATGTAGGTAATAATCACGAGTTGGAGGAGCCAGCTTGGACGGAGGAGCAATGAGGTCTTGTACACACACATGTTAGATTTCTGAATGTTTAATTTTGTGTTATTATGTTATTATATTGTGAATGACATGTTCAAATGCATGAGACATGATAGAATGTGAAATGATCAGAGTAGCGCAGCAAAAGTGTGATGGGTTAGGACCCAAAGTTCAGAGAATGATGAATATAATAGATTAGAAGTATGTGTGAATGCTATCGTTGCTATACGTATATATGTTTGAATATACGTTTTTGACAGGGTGGCCCCTAATTGCATTTTTAGGGGAAATTCTGTCCCTTTTATTTTATAATTTTTACTAATTTTGATTGTAATTGTGTTGGTGTGAAGTTTAGGTTGCATGTCATCCATGTAGTATCATGTTAGGGTTTTATGAATTTATCCATGCATGACAAGTCGTATCTACATCTTAAGACGCCGAGATTGGATCCGTATGAGTTAGGTTCGGGTTAGCCAACCTAACCGGGGCTAGTAACATGCCGGTTCGGTTCACGAGTGTGAACCGGATTTGGGGTGTTACAGATGAAGAGATACCAAGTGCTGAAAATCAAGGATTTATTCCAAGTGATGAGGAACAATTATCTTCTAAGAAGACTGAAAAAAAGGTCAGTCACAGGCTAATCAACTAAATGGTCATGAATCAGATTCTGAATATTCTGATGCACAAGTTGAAATTGATGACTAAGAGCCATCACAAGAGACACTTATTGCTCCAAAACCAAGGAGGAGCACAAGGGCCAAGAAGCCTACTTAAAAATTAAATTTAATTGTACAATATGTTTTGTATACCGATGCAGGAGAACCAGAGTCCTATGATGAAGCCATGAGTGACAAAGCTCAGCTTAAGTGGGAGTTGACCATAAAGGATGAGATGCCAATATTGGTGAAGAATCATACATGAGAGTTGGTGAAGTTGCTACGAAAAAGGAAAGTTCTACAAAACAAATGGATCTATCGGGTCAAGCCTGAAACTGGTGGTGTACAAAGGTATAAGGCAATACTTGTAGTGAAAGGTTTGGTCAAAGAAAAAGAATTGATTCTCATGATATATTTGCATCTGTTGTAAAAATGACTTCTATTAGAATTATTTTAAGTATTATCGTTGTAAAGGGATTGTATTTAGAATAGCTTGATGTAAATACAGCTTTCCATCGTAGTGATTTGGAGGAGGAGATCTATATGGAACAGCGAAAAGGATTTGAAGTCAAAGGTAAAGAAAATATGGTGTGCAAATTGAAGAGGAGTCTATATAGACTTAAACAAGCATCAAGACAGTGGTACGTGAAATTTAACAAGTTTATGTTAGATAATGGATTTGCTAGGAGCAATTCGGACCACTGTGTATATCTACAAAAGTTTAATGATGGCAATTACATTATTTGAACTATGTATGTAGATGACATGCTTGTTGCAGGGACTTGTATGAAGAAAATTGTTAATTTCAAAATGAGGTTAGCCAAGAGTTTTTCGATGAAAGACTTGGGTGAAGCAAAATAATTTCTTGAGATGCAGATTACCCGAAACAAGAAGAGCAAGAAGTTGTGGTTATCTCAAGAAGGGTATGTAAAGAAAGTTCTTGAGAGGTTCAACATGAATGAATCTAAGCCAATGACTACTACTTTGGGTAGTAATTTTCCATTGTCAAAAGAACAAAGTGCTAAGAGTGAGAAGGATAAATCTTACATGAAAACGGTGTCTTATGCTTCAGCTATTGAAAGTCTTATTTATGTTATGGTGAGTACAATACCAGATATTGCACATGCAATAAGAGTAGAGAGCAAATTCATAAAGAACCAGGAAAAGAACACTAGAAAGCAGTAACATGGATTTTCAGGTATTTGAAAGGAACTTCTAATTACTATTTGTGTTTTAGGGGTGATAATATTGATGTGTAAGGTTATGTGGACTCAAACCATATTAGAAATAGAGATAATGATAGGAGTACATCTGGACACATCTTTATAGTTGGTGGAACCGCGGTGAGCTAGGTTTCGAAATTGCAAAAGATAGTTGCTCTATCTTCAACTGAGACTGAATATGTGACTACTACAGAAGCTAGCATGGAGTATATTTAGATTAAAATTTTATCTTCAACTAAGACTGGATATATGACTACTATGAGAAGCTAGCATGGAGTATATTTAGATTAAAATTTTAATGAATGTGTTAGGTTTTAATGGGGTTGATTGCAGGTTGTATAGTTATAGTCAAAGTTTAGTCCATTTAGCCAAGAACTCGACATTTCATTATAGGACCAAACATATTTAGTTAAAGTATCATTTTATCGGATCTTTGTTAGAAGAAGGTAAATTATAGTTGGTGAAGATAGATGGAAAAAAGAATCTGGTGGACATGTTGACTAAATCGGTGGAGGGACAAAAGTTGAGCTTTTACTCAACTTTTGTGAACTTGCACTAACATGCAGGTGAATGGATTTATTCAACTAACAAGTGGAGGAAGAATTAAGACTGATATGTTCCAATCGGACTCCAAGTGGGAGATTGTTAATATTTGTAATTATATTAATGATATGTAGTTCATTATCACACTCGGAATACTAAAGGAATCTTGAAATACCAAGAGAGGTGAATGTTTATTGTTCCATGGAAGATATAGGGTCTTAAAGCTTCTCTATAAATATGGCCTCATTTGCCTCATTCTAAAGCAAGACAAGCAGAGGAAACAAGATAGGGTGTGAGTGGACAAAGAGAGAACAGAGAGAATATAGAAATAAGAAGAAGGATCAATATTATTCATTAATTTATTTTTATAAAGAGTATTGAGAGAGAAATCTTATAATCTCAATATTATAGGTTGGGTGAGCAAATCTTGTAATTTCAAAAGTATAGGTTGAGTGAGTAATTTTCTTGTATATTCTATATGTTTGATGACTGTAATCTTTGGTTGAAGTAGTACATTGTTCATTGTTATCCCACGGTTTTTGACTCTCGATAGGGGGTTTTTACGTTAAATCTCTTTATTTTTGTGATTTTGTTTCCATATCTTGTCTTCGTTGTCGTTGATCTCCAACTTTTGGAGATTTTCTCAACAAAAACCTACCAAACAAAGTCCAATTAAAAGTAGTTCATGCCCGACCATGTCTTATTTGTCTTATTTTCAAATGCAAGCTCATCAATCAATCACAATCTCGCTTTCCTGCTTGTTCCCAACTTACACAAATGGAGAACTAATATAGCAACACAAATATGGCTAGTATGAACATGCAATATTTAAAACTTGAAAGAAAGTCAAGTGGTTCTTCTCATGTGATTTGATTTGTAACTGAACAAGTACCTATATATAAATGATCCAGTGCAAACCCATCAGCACTCTCCCTTTCAGCAAGTAGACAACATTGGCACCACAACTCACTAATAATTTTAGGGATATGCTACTAGTTAGTGATCTTGGAGACCAAAGCAACAAAGAACTTTCAAATGAAGAGCTTACACTAAAGCAACAAAGAACTTTCAAATGAAGAACCACAACAGTGTGTTATAAGGTTATTCTTGAATTCAGATTTAACAGAGAAATCCTTGATTATGTAATGCTCAATACTATAACTAATTATTCGAGATTAAAACAAAATTGCCATAAACATATCGATATATATGTTACAGAAAAAAATAACAAAACCTGGCTTTTAAAAGCTTAGAGATGTATAATGAGAATGACGACACAGTTTAACTCCCTTAATCAGATGTATCAGCACAGAATCAATGCCAAGATAGAGCTTGAGACGCCAGCAGTCATGAAAAGGTAATTTGACGCTCACTTCTCAATTGTTGCCCTTCTCAGGAGGTAATTAGCCATATAAAAAATCAACAAGTTAGTTCCGCTTCACGACTGACCTCTTTGTTCATTCTTTCAGGAATTTTTGTCGGATCGGCAGACATACCATCGGAATCTCCATTGTTTTCATCCTTAGGCTTTGAGAAATATTCATGGGCTCCCACAGTTTTTTGGCCTTCCTCTAGTAATGCATACTTCCAACTACTTTCCTCGATAAAATCATGATCCTCGCGATCCTCAATAATGTCCATTCTTAACTTTGTTACTTCTCCAATAATTGCCTGGACTGCAACATCAAATGCATCTCTGAGAGTTTGTAACCTCGAACGAGGATCGGCATATATAAGCTTTGGAATAAGATTCACGACTTCGTCTCCTCATGATTTTCACCTGCTCTGGGCATATCTGCCTAAGTCTTTCCTCTATGCTAATATTTTTCTGTCCAACGTCATCTTCTGAAATGAAGACGAGTGTTTTGTGTAATTCTTTGGAAGAGGCAATGTATATTGAAAATAAGGAGAACCAGGGTGGAAGAAGACGGGAATTCAAGTAGCCAGAATAGAATCAAATGCTGATCTCCGAGTGTAGCAATCACCTTGTGGCTGCAAACAGAACACTGAGCTGTGAAACATTTGCATAATGCTGCTAGGAGAATGGCACTTGCTCTCCCCAAAGTCATACTCCAGTAACTTACAGACCATGGAATTCTTGCACTGATCAATTATCTGACCTCTGATCGATTTCCAATCACCAGGGCGAGGGGCGCCAGCAAACGAAAACAGCCAAGACCTATCCAAATTCCTCATCCAATCCTGCCATGTAAACACATCAGAGTCCTTGGCAGGATGAAAATACGTCGGATAAGGAATCCCAAAATCATTATAATTCCAAGGACTCGACTCGATCGTTGAATGAATTTATTAGTCGATAATGAATATATTAGTTCGCATCAAGATACTAATCACGTCTGTTTGCCACACCGATCTCAGTGCTTGGAAAGGCGAGGTAATATATTCATTCAACTAACCACAGTAAATTCAATAATCAATCAGCAATCATAACTAACCAGTTGTTCGTTCATACATCAAAGAACGAGCTGCAACGAATGTATCCAATCATATTAGGCCACGAGGCATCTGGGTACGTGGGATTAATCTTCAAAACTGTATAATTAGGTGGATGCAGGTAACATATTGATGATCACCAATTTTGATGAATTAAACTTTGTACAGGATTTTGGAGAGTGTGGGGAAGGGGTAGAGGACTTGAGGGAAGGGGATCAAGTGATACCCATATTCCAAGGGGAGTGTTCCGTTGCAGGAGCTGCAAATCGGAGAAGACAAACCTATGCGAGAGGTTCTCGGTCAACTCGTTCAAATGGGTGATGAGTGGGGATGGGCAGGTGAGGTTCAACACCATGAACGGCAAACCCATCAACCATTTCCTCAACACCTCCACCTTTGGCGAGTACACCGTCACCCTGCTTGCGTTGTCAAGATCGATCCCGCCACACCTCTCAAGAAGATGACCCTCTTGAGCTGCGGCCTCTCCACTGGTACTAGTCTAATTTTGATATTGATTAATTAGCCTTTTTTTTCTTAACAGATATCTCTTAATTGGCAATATTATCTATTCTGCATGCATTGAAAACCTTTCTAATTATATCAAACAGAAATGAAGAATGGAAGGTAGTGGAGAGTTTCCTTCTTGAGAATATTCATCCCCACTTCCTTTGTTGGGAGATTGTAATGGAGCTATGGTGCTTTCTATTCCGTCATGCAGATGCTCAAACAATTACCAGTTTTGTCAATAGAATATGCTCATTTTTCAAGGACATTGCAGCATTGGAACCATCTCTTCTACCCTCCTCAGCTTTAAGGAAGGTTTCATGTTCAATACGTACAATTCTGAACAGTGGTGTCCAATGTCTCATAGACCAAATTTATACTTCAATCTTTTCTGATGAAATGCGTAATATTTTGTTTACAGCTTTGCCTGTGGAAGGTTTCCCATTATATTCACTGTCAGACAATTTTAAAAAGGATGCCATGCAAAAAACTCTCATTTCACTATGTTCAACCGTGGAAAATATTGTCAGAGAAGTTAAAGACAGGAATTTCTGTGAAACAAGTTTGCCCGGGCTTCCTCTTTATGCTTTGCTGCCAATGTTACAGTCTACGTAAGTAGTTAACCAACCAGAAAAAAGCATTTTAGAGTACATTTTCCTTTTCCATTCCCTGAAATTAAAATTGTTGTTAGGAATATATATGCACAACATGGCCTTAGTTGTCAACTGTTATATATATATATATATATAATTTATTATTTTATGACTGCAATAATTTCTCTTTGGTATAATGAACCATTTTGTCATTGTTAAACAGATACATGATAGTTTGCAATTTTCATTATTGCTGTCATGCTTTTGTCTTTTAGATGAGTAACATATTTGATATCTTGCAGTCAATTGATCACTAATGAGTTTGATGCAAGTGGTATATTAAGGATATTGAAATTTGCCGGGGAAATTGTTCAAGGCTATCGCATCTGTACAGACATGCTAGAAAAAGACCTCTATTGCAAACTCCTATCTCAGGTGTTGGAAATCGTGTTTGCCACAAAGCATCTCTACACAAATGAGGAGATATCAGAAGCATTGTTGCAGTTCTATACTTTATTTGTGAAGGAAATGACTGCTTCAAATACATGCTTGTTCCAGTGACAGCTTCTCTTGCATCTTTCATCGCAAATCTTGCTCGGACTGTACCACAAGCACTGGCATCTGGGAGTTGTTTCATTTGTTGCTTAGAAACCGCCACTGGGAGTTTATTCACCTGGCACTAGCAGCATTTGAATACTTTGCTTCTCGAACATCCTGCCATCAGCTGTGGAGATTTGTGCCACCTGATGCAGCTCGTTCATTTGATGTTGAGACCAGTAAAGAACCAGGAGAGGAGAGGTTCATGTCTGAACTAAAGAGATTCCTAGATAAATATGTTGCTTTAGTGGAAGCTACCCCATGCTGTGATGAATTTGCTGTTCTTATGACCGAAGCAAGAATCCTGAAGAAAATTGTCGAGGAAACTGCAAGAATCAATTTAGATGCTTCTGTGTGCAACCCTATGGAAACTGAGAATTTAAATAGCGATGTCAAGAACAAGAAGAGGAAGGTGAAAGACCATATAAATCTTGAGGATGATCCTGGGGACAGGGCATGGAGTGCGGCTGATAGGAACTGGGAAAGAAGCGAAAATGTCCCGATGAGTTAATTGAAGGGATAGCACTATTGCACAGGGGTTTCAAAGCTGTGGTTGATGGTCTTGCACATTGTGGTCAACAATTAGATGAAGTGCCTGATATGGAGCATGAGTATAATTGCAGCTTAGATGCATTGTGGATATTGTCTCCCGCTTGGAGTCTATGGCAGATGAAAGATGTGCAGCTTGACTTCTGGAGTTTTCTGCTAAATGCATGTGCAGTTTGGACAAAGTAGGTGAAAACAGGGTTCTCTTCTGATTGAAACTCTTTCTAAGTTGTTTTCTACACAGGGGTTCATCATTATTTTCTGCACCTTGTATCCTGGTTGTTCGGATTTTCACATTCATCTAATGACACAAAACCATGTAAAATAAAAGTTGAAGTTTTTATATTGGACCCATCACAACGCTTGGAAGACGGGATGACGAGATATGCTTAAAATTTTAACATCATCGCCATCATCATCATCATCACACACCATTCTAAATATTCAATAATCATTATGTTGCCCTCCATTTGCGAAGCTGATAATGAAAGGTCCAGTTTACTTAAAACAGTTCTACCTGGAAGCTAACAATGAAAGATGTTCGTCATCATATGTATACTCCAAGTGTCATGACGCACATGTTTTTTTCTCAGTTAACAGAATTCTATATTGTGGTCAGAAATCCATAATATCTATTTCATTGCATTTTTTTGTATACTTAGCATTTCTCACTCATAAGTCATATCAACATGTCCTTTTCTTGAATTTGCTGTAAAAACCTTGATCATCATCACATGTTAACCTTTGTTTGTTTCATGGTGCATTTCTGAATCTCCATACCTTTATTATTGCCGATTTTTAAAATTCCATACCTTTATTAACTTCCGAACTTTTGATGATTTAAGGGAAAATGTGCATTATGATCTTGTTTCTGAATGCATATTTAATTTCAGCGATCATTGTTTCAGGATTTTCATGTTCTATGATTGCATGCTGTAAAACTTCCCACTGATCAAAACAAATAAACAAATCCACCATGTCGAAGTGTGTTACTGGCGTTCAGGTTACGACTGCTACTCTTGTATCTTTCAACTTATTCTTGGATCTCTTAGTTTGTATTTCTTTTATATGAACGATTTGAGTGACCTTATTTTTTGAATGACGAGTTCATTTGCATAAAATATGAAGAGGACTTGACCTTGTCGGTATAAAGCCACTGAGGTAATGACTCTGGTGCCTTTGATTTCCGTTTTTTGTTGGAAATTTTCTATATTGGTCTTTTGTGGTTAAGCTTCTGTAGTGTTCTTGTCCTACGACTGAAACAGAACCTGCTGCTTCCTCTCTTGCGTCCATTACTATTAGTTTGGGCCAAATAGTTTTGACTTTTGTGCATAGACTGCTGTGGACTTTACCCTGTTTGTTCACCGTGGGACACATTATTTCTCATTCGAACTTGCATAACTCGTCTGTTCTTGTATAACTCGACTTGGTTGATGTGATAGTTTTATGGTACGAGTTGCCTCCCTGTCTAGCGTCATGGCTAATCATCGCGTCAGAATTGGCAGTAGCCCAGTACAGAGTACGCTGGACAGCAGCAAAATATGGACTTCATTGCAGACTGCAATCCTTGACGTTCATTACCGGCCCTTGTCCTTGCTTTATGATGTGCACTGTATGATAATTGTCATCATTGGACAGGGTGGCCCATGCTCCGCAACTGGTGTGCCAGCTCTTCATCAAAAGTTCTTCCACTCCAGCATGGCCAGCAGACTGCATTGGTCGATTGAAAGCTTTGTCCATCAAAGTAAGGGGCCAAAAAATTAGACTCTTTCATTTCCTTTTCTTTCAATCATTGTTTCGTTGTTTAGGTTTGTGGAAAAATCCGCACAACCTGTGATGGATTGTTCACGAAAAACTTTTCTATAATTTCTATTACCCTTAAGCAGTTAGTATATGAAGCGATCTTGTAATCCTGCGAGGTTTGGAAGTAGTGTGGGTAAGATTGCTGCAAAAGCAGATTCGTTGGACAGAAGTAAATCATGTTGGGCCCTTGGGGGAATTGTTTGGTAGCTGCGGGTTCCATGGTCATCCCCACGACGCAAATCTCAGCTCGATTTGTTTGTTTGTGACTATAAAGCATGGTGGAATCTCAACATGGTAGGGAACAGTTCAGGGGCACAGGGCTCTATGCACGTCTGTAGCTCCTCTACATATACATATCGGGGTTTTGTTTTCTTAGTTTAGGTGCTGCTACTAGGGTGTGACGACAGCTGGTGTTCTCTTGGCATGGCTCGGGTCACCCCAGCAGATTAGCTCAGGCCAGTGAAGCACTTGTGGGGAAGAGTGACTCACTGGAAATCGTTAATGTTCCATCCCATCAGATCAAGATTCAAAGATGCAATGGCTCTTGTCCAACCCCACCATTCTCCGATCCCTCGTTGGGGAGGCATTTGATTACTCCCAAATGTCTTGAATACTGATTTTTACTTCTGAAATGTCTGATGAAGCTCAATGAATAGTTAATATGCGTTGTTAGTTAGGTCAGGTGCTATCACTTGACTGATTTGGAGCGCTCTTCCATGGGTGAAAGAAAGACAGTTGGAGACATGTCGTCACCGTCTTTTCACCATGTCCCGACAAGAGACAACCGACAAGAAGCGAACATAGCGTAAACTCTTTACCTATCACCATGACCCTCAACCCCATTTACTGAAGTCCTGACACTCACACAGAGAAAGAGCTAAACAAGCATTGTCAAATTGAGTTTTGTTTATGAATTTGGGACCGAGTGGACTCGAATTCAAGTTACTTTGAATTTTATTTATTTATATACATTTTGCCTAGTTTTATATAAAATATTATAATGACCTGTTCGTTTGAAACCACGAGTAAGTATTAATATATGACACATTAAGTATCTCTTAAATTAATTTTTTATTATTAATTTTTAAAATTTTTAAAATAAACTCATGACATAAAATTTAATATAACAAATGTTTGGAATAATCTAGCCTTATGAATCGAACCGAAATCCCACTGCTATGCAAATAATCTAGAACTATAATAACAAATAAGAAAATTTAAAAGTCAAATAATAGAGTCTTCCAGTTTTTCCGACTCTACCTATCCTTCTACGATCACACCTGCAGAGGCAATTCTACGTTAATGATAAAAACACTAAGTTATATAATTACAAGAAATAAATTAATATATTTCACAACATCATTAATTAAGCATTTTAATGATTATGATCCTATGTCGCGCTCTTACTATGCCAGGAGAGGTGGTCGCCCCATCCACCTATAATCTCATGTATACACACACGCTATGTGGCTTACGACCTATAATTACCAATATTTGTCATTAACTCACCATCTAAGTATCACAAGTATATAATAAGTCGTCTTGTGCCACTACACCCTGCCACACCTTTCCCCATGGGGGTAGGTATTTGATCTTTTAAGAAGTTCGTGCTGTCTCGTGTTGAGCTGAGTTAATTCTTTGACCATGATTACGCTCGGCACATGGTGGTCGAATATAGGCTCAAGCTAACCAAAACTCCCAAATAGGGGTGGGTACTGCCTTGTGTTGGATTAAGTCAATTCTTTGACCCTGATTGCGCTCTGCACATGGTGGTCAAATGTAGGCTCAAGCCGATAAAGACTCCGCAATATGAATATATAACATCTCAAGTAATTATACGGACATGGAATTATGATGAGGCACCTGCAACTACGACACATGATCCTAATATAAATAAAACTTATCGAAAACCTTCTTTTTATAAGCCAAATATTCTCACAAACTATCAAGTTGATGCCTTATTTACTATCAACAGGATTCCCCTTTATATAGAAAAATATTTGTAGAATTCAAGAAGTCACTACATTAAATTTTATAGAAAATAGTATAATTACTCATAACTATATTATTTGTATGATAACGAAAAGTAAGAAAAATTTACTATTGAATTAATGCATATAGGTGTCAAAATTGCACTCCCAACTTCCAAATCCTAAAAATTAAATAAATAAAATTTATTTAAAACAATCCATAAATATTATCATACTGATACAATAAAGGTTATAATTTATAATTTATAATATTGATTTCCAAGAATTAATTTAATTAAATAATATTTAAGATTCGTTCTAAGATTTACAAAACCCAAATTAAAATAACCTAATTATTTTCAGAGTTTTACAATATCTCCCAACTTGGGAATTTTCGTCCTCGAAAATGTAATAAGGAGAAAAATTGGGATTTTACAATCTCCCCAGCTTGAAAATTTTCGTTCTCGAAAATATAATAAGGTCATAAGGAGAAAAATTGGTATTTTTTTTCTTGATTTAAGCATTGTCACTCATATGCATAGCTAAAGTAGGGCACACTGTCCCATAACATTGTTATCCATGTCGCACAGGTGTCCCACACCACTTATACTACCTAAATAATACCTTCAATTGTAAAGGCATCTCATATACGCTCATTAGTTAAGTATCACGTGCACCTAGCATGACACATAAGTGGCACATCATCCCATACTGGTGTTATGCTTTAACACACTCCTAGAATGTTCTCTAACTCAAAAGAAGCTTGTTAATAAGGTAAAGATATGTCTCCATAAATCAATTAGCAACACAATAGCTCACGGTCTAATATTCCTTCGAAGGTTCCTTTTAATTCGTCCTTTGACTTACTACTTGTTTCGGATCTAGAAGTCAGTCACCTCAATCCCCACTAAGGAAATTTTTAATTTTCAACTCTTCAAAACATCCCCTCATTATTAGTAGTATCAAAGTTAGTACATCTCTTTCTTCTTACCTTTATTTATTATTATTATTATTTGCAATAAAAAGGTACAAAGTTATGCATAACGTATGATATAAAGCGTCCTATCAACTTCTTCCATATTATTTTTAAATTATTTAATAATTATCTAAATTTTTATATCATCTAGTTGTCATTCTTCTTTAATGTCTTCGACTTCAACTGCATAGAGCTTCGCCTTCCCCTAGTTTGCCGCTTGTGCAGGTGTTGGGTGGTGAAAAAGAGACTGTGCCTTACCTTCTTGGGCTACTCTTATTATTGCTTCGGAGGCTGATGATACTCTATCTACAAGTATAACACCCCAAATCTAGTTCACCCTCGTGAACCGAACCGGCAAGATACAACTCTCCATGTACAGATGAATGCGCAAATCCTAACATGGTACTACATGAATGACATACAAATCAAAGTACACATTAAGACAATCCCGATAAAAATTAATAAAAATTTTGAAATATAACGGACAGAGTTTACCCTAAAAATGTAATTAGGGGGCACCCTGTCAAATATACATATGCAAATATATATGTAACCATATATCAAACAATTTCATTCATACAAAATACAAAATCTAACATGTTGTAACTCATTTTGAAACTTGGGTCTCAACCCACCACACTTCCATTGCGCAATCTATTCGTGTTCACATCATCTCATCATCTCTTAGCACTTAATCACGTCCTATCAACATATCTTAAGCATTTAATCACATCATATCATGTCTCAGCATTTCACATCATTCTCATGGTACGTGCAGTCAGTTTCTCCATCTTTCGTCTCACTGAAAACTCGAATAATAATATATATATATATATATGCCTAGGAAGGGATTTATATAATAGGCCCGAAGGCAACTTGTGGTGGATCTTGTTTTCGAAATCATCCTCAGAGGGGTTATTAATCTGGAAAACTGTTCGGTTAAATGACCCGAGTTAAGTGGGATCCAATAAAATGCCACTTAACCCGTCCTGCAAATAATAAAATAAACATACAATAGAAAAGAGCGTAAAACAGAGACGAGTCCTAAACGGACCTAGTAGAAGCTCCAAGCGTGTCATCGCGCCTAGGCAGCGAGCTCCTACTCTGTACCTACACATCAAAACTAAATACTAACGCCCGCTAACTAAATGATGAATCAAACTCGTCATGATCAAACACACTCACAATACAACATCAACCATAACAATCAACAATTATAAATGTGAAAGTAATTCCAACTTATCCTATTAACACAAATTTTATTATATTTCCTAAGTTACGTTGTACTCGATTATCATGCTCAAATTTACTTTACTTCATTAGATCACTTAACCTTCATTATCTGTTAATCACATCATGCACATCTTTACTTCATTCATAGTCTGGCATTCATCATGACAACTACTCAATTCTAGCATGCTATGCTAACAATCATCATCAATTTTAAATAATTAAATCGGAGGTAATTATACCTCACGTCGTCAGCGATCTGCGACGGTTAGAGTTTCGTCGCGCGTCTCGGAGCTCGAATTCGACGCTCGGCGGCGTCCGAAGTTCAATCAGGTTCGATTGGATGAACTCCGCAGAAGATCTGACGAATTCTAGCGAATTCCTGGTTTTCCGGCAGTTTCGGTGGTTTTCCAGCAAGTTCCGGCGGTTTTCCAGCAACAATCACCGGCGGCGTCTACTGGCCGAAAAGTAAGGGTATTGGGTACCCTTGGAACCGGCTCGGCAAGCCCGACTCATCTACGACGTCGACGTGGTCGATGGAAGCGGCGGCTCGCCAGAAAATGGCAAAACAGAGCCGGCGGCAATGGGTGACTCGATCCGGCCGGCCTGGGCGGCAACGGCCTCCGCTCCGGTCGGGGAAGGTCGCTGGGTGGTCGAGGATGTCGAGGCTACCACCCGATCGTGGCGGCGACGGTTGCCGGCGGCAGAATCGGCAACGCGACCGAAATGCAGCCGCGGCGCTAGGCGCGGCGATTCCGGCGTCGCGGCGGCCAAATGGTGGCCGGGCCTGGTCGGGGCGGCACGGCGACGCCGTGGCGGGGCTAGCCGGCGATGATCGGCGGCAGGCCGGCGTCGACGCGGTGGCGACGACGCGCAGGGGCGGTGTCAGGGCAAGGGTTTTGGGAAGAAGATGTCGGGAGGGGAGAAAAATAACTGGGTGGCAACTTCGTAAATAAGACTTGACTCGTCTCCGGCTCGAGTCAAGTATAATAACTAAGTCGTATTAAATCCTAAAAAAATTCATAAAAATCGGGAAAAATCCCATAAAATCAAACAAACACCAAAACATCATAATGATATGCTCTAGAACTATCAACCCACCCAAACTGCCCGTAACGCGTCCTAACGCGGTAAACGACCTAAGACTAATTCTACGATCCACTATATATAAAAATAAAAAAATAACTGGCATACTCTCATATATTCTGATAACTCATTCTGTTCTGCTGTGTTCATGACGTTATCATCATATACTTGGGTACGCATGACCCTCATAGCTCATACACACGACTGGCGTCGGCTCAGTACACGTGTTTTGAAACTGACTCGACTCAAAAATAACGGTCGAACCGACCGGTTCTGAATATAAAACCCTGACTCGAATCGTGGGTTTTACAATCTTCCCTCCTTATAAAAATTTCGTCCTCAAAATTTCAACTCAAGGAGGTTCTACTGAAACTAGTTCCTAGAAGCTAGGATACACATTAGTCGTATCCTCTACTGCTTCAACAGTCCATATACATCCTCACTGACTGTAATAGTGCCGACATGGCGAGTCCTGCTAGTGATGCTGTTAATATCAAACTTTCTGATTCTATACTTCCTATGCTTGTTCTGACATTATCATCATCATTCTCTTCTGTCCTGATCCTCACTGTTGTCTGCGCCTGTTCTGACATTACCATCATGATTCTCTTCTGTTCTGATCCCTAATGCTAACTCGGCGGGAAAACCTAGGTCACCCCTAAGGGCCTACTGGGTTGGTCAAGCAGATACTCTAGAGTATCGCAAGGTTCTAATCTGAGCTATGTCTGGGAAAACTACATCGAGGGTAAGACCTACTTGCTAGCATCTACCCATGTCCCTCTAATCCTCATCTGTGAAAAGTCACCTACATGTACTCTCAGGAAACTCTATTCCTAAGTCCTACAACCAACCTAAAGTGTGCTATGAGTCTCCTGCTAGGTCGAGTGTATAAACTAATGAGCTACATGGCTCACTGTCGCCAGTCTAGATCCAACTCTCAGGTGTCCCTATATAAGGAACTGGACCGCTCACTAGGTCCTAGTTGACTCGGTCCTGAGTCAAGTATCTCACTCTGTTCTATAAGAGAACAAGGATAGCTGCTATGACTCTACTGCATACTACGGCTCGGGTGACTATCTATACAACCACTAACTACTGCTGAAAGGAGGTGAGAACACCTGTACATACACAGTGTGTCTCAAGGAGTATGATAACATACTCTGCATGGTCTGTAGAGCCTGCATCTGGTCTGTGGCATGTGCTCTAGTCAATGTATACTCATCTCAATCATCTGGATAAACTGATGGTAGAACTGATACATACAAAGGGGTGAGTGGAAATTCTCAAGTGAAAACTCCACTCTGTCTAACATCTGTAGGTTATAGGAAAGGAGGCTAAATCTCGTGGAAATCTAGTCACACTGCTCAAGAACTCTCGATAGGTGGCATCTCATCCTCACATGTGGTATCTGACGCCAGGTAAATAAGGGAATCCACTAGGTTAAGAAAGACTGCTACATAGGTATGTCCCTCTGATCTATGGTGAGGTCAAGGTGTCATGCAAGTGGTAGGGGAGATGAAATCCCTATGTAGCGTACTGGGTGGCCAAAATATCGGTAGGTCTATGGACTTGTCTCTAAGATCACCATAATTCACTATGCCACAGGTGATCAGGCTGTGGAACAGTCAATCAATGACGAATCTCAGAAACGGCTCCTAAGTGGCTCTAGTTCAATCAGCTAACAGTAGGCACATGTTTCTCGATACTGTACTAGTCACGCACTTCTAAACGGGCAGGGGTTCAAACGACCCAAAGAACCACTGTCTCCCCTCAAGTCTACGGGGACTCATAGTGAGGTTTGACACGTGTCTCGTCCGCTCTTCAGTGGTGTGTGACCTGCCGTCCCGTACCGATTTGTAGTACTAATCTTGACTCACATGACTACTACCGCTGTGGTAGACTCTCAAGCAAGGCTATCAATCAAGATGAGCATACACTGGTATCACTTTCTGGTCAGCATGGCTTGTTCTGTTTGAAGTCTCTGTCTACATCGCTCTCATGCTGGGGTGAAATCCTCATCGGAAGATCGGTCTGCAACATCTACCTGCACTGTAAACCCTAATCAGTACCATAAAGGTACCTCTATACTCAGGGCAAGGCTCAATCCTATGTCTCAAGGTGAGAACCTAATCGTGCTGGCGAAACACAAGGGAATCACTATCCTTCTAAAAGACACTTCCTCACTAACCTTCTATCTATGCCCAATACTCTAATACAAGTCTAACTCCTATCACTAGCGGCCCATCGCTAAATAGGTCAAACTGCGTGTGTGACCATCTACTAACCGTCTGATCTGTGTATGTTGGTTGTGGCCCATGGATGTACTATCATGCAATCTGCACAATCTGATCATTGTGACCGTCCCATCTGGAGGTCATACTGTCATGTTCCCTGACTCTGTCCATGCGCATCCCTATGAGACTGTCACTAACAGTGCCTAATGGGGTTATCTTGCAATATACATCTGACCCAAGGGTGTCAGGTCAAAACAATGATTGCAAGAGAGCTGTGAAGTCGGATCCTATGCTATCTCATCCAAATAACCTCACTTTTCCTAACTCTTCTCTGTTCTGCTAATTTCCATTGTAGCTATATCTTGTTCCTCAAGTTCTGGCCCTACTAAGCTCTAACTAATCTACTCGGTCGGCGGATGAGCAATACACGGACGGCGGTAGTGCGTCTTCGGTCGGTGGTAGTGCATCTCGGACGGCGGTTGTGCACCTCGGCGGTGGTTGTGTGACTCGGTCGGCGGTCGTGCAACTCGGTCGGTGGTTGTGCGACTCGGTCGGTGGTTGTGCACTTGGTCGGCGGTTGTGCACTCGGTTGGTGGTTGTGCACTCGGTCGGCGGTTGTGCACTCGGTCGGCGGTTGTGCAACTCTGTCGGCGACAATTCTATCTAGATACTAAAAATCTGATCTTGATCGTATACATCGTAAATCCACTCTACTGTCTCTGACATATCTTGGCTGCTAACAACTAGGCTCAGGTTGTCCAACCATACGTGTCTAATCCAGAGGGGTTTGGATCATGTGCTAACACATATGATGGTAAACCTATGCTGAACTCACTGTAATCTCCTGAAATCTGGAGTGGCTACTTTCATCAATGCTGACTGGCCCTCAATAGTAGTCCTGATCTTTTCCTCATCATATCGAGACCTCTGTCTGGCAAAGTGAAGCCAAAACTGTTGCCCGTAAGTCATAAACTAGTGGAAGAGGGGGAAGGTGGTGAAGTGCTAATCGAACTGTCGATCCACCATGCTACTCATCCTCATTCATTACTATCTTCTAGAAGTGGTCCATCTCAAGTCTTCTGCCCAAACTCTCATCTAAGCTCCAAGTACTTCAATGACCCTATTGGCATAATCACATCCTTCATCTATAGGGATTTGTCTAAGGCACTCGGTGGTCCACCTCATGTGCCACTAACTTACTGGTATCTCTATACTTCTTAAGTTCCTTCCCATTATGTACACCATGTCCAATGGAAGCAGGACTAATGTGGTGACATGCAAAACATGGACACCTGGTCAACATCCAATTCAGCCTCAGCTGACCGAAAATGTGGACACCCTAACTCATCCAAATCTCTTTTGCAATGGACAGAATCGGTGGGTCTCTAAGCCCATCATGACATTCTTGTCAGATTCTTAGAATCTAATGTCTATTGACATCTGGATATGGTATAAGATAGGATCTTATACCCATTCTACCTCTGCTAGCACTACTACATCCCCTACTCACATCTAACTGGGCAAGCAGTCTAATATCATGATAAAAATCCATAATATGGCATGTCAACTCAACTAAGGTCAATGCCACATATTTCTGATCAAGTCCTGAATACACTGTTATCCAAACAACTTATGAAGAAAAATCTGCATGTAAAGAAAATATACAGAAACATACCTGCCAGCTGGACTTGGAGCAGTCTTTGCACACCCATCACCTATAAAAGTATCTTACATCTTAATCGACCGAGAGTGGCTCTGATACCAATTCTGTAACACCCCAAATCCAGTTCACGCTCGTGAACCGAACCGGCATGTTACAGGCCCCGATTAGGTCGGCTAACCCGAACCTAACTCATGCGGATCCAATCTCGGCGTCTTAAGATGAAGATACAACTCTCCATGCATGGATGAATGCACAAATCCTAACATGATACTACATGAATGACATACAAATCAAAGTACACACCAAGACAATCCCGATAAAAATTAATAAAAATTTTGAAATATAACGGACAGAGTTTCCCCTAAAAATGTAATTAGGGGCCACCTTGTCAAATATACATATGCAAATATATATGTAACCATATATCAAACAATTTCATTCATACAAAATACAAAATCTAACATATTGTAACTCATTTTGAAACTTGGGTCTCAACCCACCACGCTTCCATTGTGCAATCTATTCGTGTTTCACATCATCTCATCATCTCTTAGCACTTAATCACGTCATATCATCATATCTTAAGCATTTAATCACATCATATCATGTCTCAGCAGTTCACGGCATTCTCAATATAATAACATCATAACAAAAACATTAATTACTCTATCGACTGACATGTGTGCAAATGACATCATTGCTCCTCCGTCCAAGCTGGCTCCTCCAACTCGTGATTATTACCTACATATAGTATAAAAACACGTCAGTAACAAGTGTTACTGGTCCGAAAAATAAAATAACTATAACAAGCTGGCTATGAGAGCAAACTCTCATATGAAAGAAAACATCATATACTCCACGTGAACACTCTGAAGGGTACCTACTGAGGAGCCACTGGGCTGCAGACCCGGTAGCATCCCGAACTGACTGATCTGCTACTGCTGATGCTGCTCTCGACATTTTCTTACTTCATTTTCTGGTCTCAAATCCTAAGCCCTCTCCTTACCTCCATATTTCTCCTGGCCTTGAGCACGAAGGCCGAGTACTCTCAGGCAGTTGCCTTTAGTACCCTTTAAACCACAAGTCCGGACATGCGCTGTACTAAACAGTACCCGTAAGCCTCCACGTTCTCTGGGTGTGAGGAACTCAAACGCGAAGTTGTCAGGATCCCTCGGGAATGGAACAGTCCGCTGGCACTAATCCAGAGCCCACTTTGACTGTCACGGCATCCGCTCATGGTACGTGCAGTCGGTTTCTCCATCTCTCGTCTCACTGAAAACTCAATAAAATTATATATATAGGCCTGGGTAGGGATTTATATAATAGGCCCGAAGGCAACTTGTGGTGGATCTTGTTTTCGAAATCATCCTCGAGGATCTCATCCTCGAGGGGTTATTAATCCGGAAAACTGTTCGGTTAAATGACCCGAGTTAAGTGGGATCCAATAAAATGCCACTTAACCCGTCCTGCAGATAATAAAATAAACATACAATAGAAAAGCGTAAAACAGAGACGAGTCCTAAACGGACCTGGTAGAAGCTCCAAGCGTGTCATCGCGCCTAGGCGGCGAGCTCCTACTCCGTACCTACACATCAAAACTAAATACTAACGCCCGCTAACTAAATGATGAATCAAACTCGTCATGATCAAACACACTCACAATACAACATCAACCATAACAATCAAAAATTATAAATGTGAAAGTAATTCCAACTAATCCTATTAACACAAATTTTATTATATTTCCTAAGTTACGTTGTACTCGATTATCATGCTCAAATTTACTTTACTTCATTAGATCACTTAACCTTCATTATCTGTTAATCACATCATGCACATCTTTACTTCATTCATAGTCTGGCATTCATCATGACAACTACTCAATTCTAGCATGCTATGCTAACAATCATCATCAATTTTAAATAATTAAATCGGAGGTAATTATACCTCATATCGTCGGCGATCTGCGACGATTAGAGTTTCGTCGCGCGTCTCAGAGCTCGAATTCGACGCTCGGCGGTGTCCAAAGTCGATCAGGTTCAACTGGATGAAGCTCTGCAGAAGATCTGCCAAATTCCTGTAAATTTGGTTTTCCGGCGGGTTTCAGTGGTTTTCCAGCAAGTTCCGGCGGTTTTCGGCAACAACCGCCGGCGGCGTCTACTGGCCGAAAAGTAAGGGTATTGGGTACCCTTGGAACCGGCTCGGCAAGCCCGACTCATCTACGACGTCGACGTGGTCGATGGAAGCGGCGGCTCGCCGGAAAATGGCAAAATAGAGCCGGCGGTAATGGGTGACTCGATCCGGCCGGCCTGGGCGGCGACGGCCTCCGCTCCGGTCGGGGAAGGTCACTGGGTGGTCAAGGATGTCAAGGCTACCACCCAATCATGGCGGCGACGGTCGCCAGCGGCGGAATCGGCAACGCGACCGAAACGCAGCGCACGGTGCTATGCGTCGGCTTCCTCGCGTCGCGGCGGCCAAATGGTGGCCGGGCCTGGTCGGGGCGGCATGGCGACGCCGTGGCGGGGCTAGCCGGCGATGATCGGCGATAGGCCGGTGTCCATGGCAGCGGCGACGATGCTGCACGGGGCGGCATCAGGGCAAGGGTTTTGGGAAGAAGATGTCGGGAGGGGAGAAATATAACTGGGTGGCAATTTCGTAAATAAGACTTGACTCGTCTCCGGCTCGAGTCAAGTATAATAACTAAGTCGTATTAAATCCTAAAAAAATTCATAAAAATTGGGAAAAATCCCGTAAAATCAAACAAACACCAAAACATCATAATGATATGCTCTAGAACTATCAACCCACCTAAACTGCCCGTAATGCATCCTAACGCGGTAAACGCCCTAAGACTAATTCTACGATCCACTATATATATAAATAAAAATAAATAAATGGCATACTCTCATATATTCTGATAACTCATCCTGTTCTGCTGTGTTCATGACATTATCATCATATACATGGGTACGCATGACCCTCATAGCTCATACACACGACTGGCGTCGGCTCAGTACACGTGTTTTGAAACTGACTCGACTCAAAAATAACGGTCAAACCGATCGATTCTGAATATAAAACCCTGACTCGAATCATGGGTTTTACAGCAAGTGTCCCATACTCCCACAGTTGTAGCACCTACAAGACTCCCAACATCTCCCCGAATGCATCTTGTTGCTGTTAGGGCACCGTCTTAACTGGGTATCCTCATGCTTCCTTTTAAGGTTCCCCTTTGTGTTACCCTGGTGGCTCTGCTGTTGGTGTTTTGTTGGCCTATTTTTGTTACTGAGAGGGTTGGCATTCTTGTGCTGCGAAGTAACCTTCCCTTACTTCTGGGCATGGTCGTACTCGAACACCAACTCCTTAGTAGTGTCTGAGTCAATCACCTCTGTTATCATACTCTAAGGTGTCGTAGCAATCTTACTCCTTAATTCTGGCTTCAATCCCCAAAAGAATTTGTCTGCTCTAGCCTTTTTGGTTGCCAGAATCCCAAGTGTAAAACGCTCCAACTATAAAAACTTCTTAGCATACTCCTGGACTAAGTCCTCCCCCTGGACTAGGTTGGCAAACTCTAGTGTTTCTTCTGAACAACCGGCTCCAGAAAATACTGTCCATTGAAGGCTGCCACAAATTCCACCCACATGATGGAAGAGATCTCATGTTGATGAAATGTGGTTTTCTCCATTGACTTCCACCAATAAGATGCTTCCTCTTGAAGCATGCATGTTGTTAATCTCACTTAATGGCGATGGGGCACAGACAGAGCCCTAAAAGTTTTTTCTGTGGTGTCTATCCAGCTCTTAGCTTTCATTGGATCAATCCCTCCAACAAACACTTCAGCTCCATTCTTCCTAAACTTTTCCACAGTATAGTGGTCACTATCATCAACAACTGGCGACAACACTTGTCGGACTACTAGTGGCGTTGGGTTCGGAAGTTCCCCTCACTCGCCCGAGTCCACTAAACTAGCCCCCCTTAGGCACTCCCTTGACCACCGTCTAGGATTATGCTGGGACCCGCTACTAAGTCCGAAGCTCCATTTCCAATTGCCACTCCCGATAATCGCTGGACAATACTCTGAATAACAGAGTTAGTATTTTCTAAAGCCTACGCCAGTCCTTGTATGGCCGCCAGGATCTGGGCCAATACATTTTCTATATTTGAACTTGACTGAGTAGATCAGTTTGACTACCTACACGTGCCTACCAACTGAAACGTTGAATTTTTTTTCCGTTATGGTTCATTAATATGTTTTTCAGTTATGACTTGGGTTTATTAGCAAAAAATCCGTTGATTAACAGTACTAAACTTTGAGAAAAGATAAATACTAGATTTTTCAACAAGGTACTTGAGTCATATATTATGAGCTTATGGAAACATTAACTCACATTGTTAATGTTCACCTGCAACCTATTTTGTACACACTTATACATACTTACCATCTAAAACAATGGAAATTAATTCTATAAAAGAATGATCAATGCTAATATATAAAAATAAATTTACCCTTAGGATAATGGACTCTTAGACTTTCAACAAGGTGAGAATCGATTTGCATCGTTCCATGGGAAACACAGTTCTGATACCACCTGTAACAACCCGCCCGTTCTGAGCCACGAGCCAAAGTGTTACTATATGAAACTAAGTGTCTCATAAATTAATTTTTTTATTAATTTTCAAGATTTTTAAAATAAACCCATGATATAAAATTTATTATAACAAATGCTAGGAATAATCTAAGCCCCATGAACCGAACTGAAATCTCACATCATGCAAACAATCTAGAAGTGTAATAACAAATAAGAAAATTCACAAGTCAAATAACAGAGTCTTCCAGCTGACCCAACTCTACTCATCCTTTCATGGTCATACCTGCGGAGGCAATTCTACGTTAGTAATAAAAACACTAAGTTATATAATTACAAGAAATAAATTAATATATTCCACAACAACATTAATTAATCCTTTTAGTTATTATGAGCCTATGCTGAGCTCTTAGAAGGGTGGCCCACGGCCTGTAGTTACCGATATTTGTCATTGACTCACCCTCTAAAGTATCACAAGTACATAATGAGTTGTCTTGTATTACTGCACTCTGTCACCCCTTTCGGCATAAGGGCAGGTATATAATCTTTCAAGAAGTTTAAGGGTGTTGCCTCGTGTCGGACCGAGTCAACTCTTTGACCCCGGTTGCGCTCGGCACACGGTGGTCGAATGTGGGCTCAAGCCGACCAAGACTCCCAAATACGAATATATAAGTCAGACTAAACCAATTTTTTAACCCGGTTGCGCTCAGCGCATGGTGGTCGAATATGGGCTTAGGCCGATCAAGATTCCCAAATATGAATATATAATATTTTAAGTAATTATACGAACCTGAAATTGTGATGAGGCACCCGCAACTATGACACGCGATCTTAATGTGAATGAAACTTCTCGAAAACTTCCCTTTGTGAGTCAAATATTCTCGCAAACTATCAAGTTGATGTTTTATTAACTATCAATAGAATTCTCCTTTATATAAAAGAACATGTGTGAAATTCAATAAGTCACTACATTAAATTTTATAAAAAAGAACGTAATCATTTATAACTATATCATTTGTGTGATAACGAAAACTTAAAAAAAAACTATTAAATTAATGCAAATGGGTGTCAAATCGCACTCCCAACTTTCAAATTCTAAAAATTAAATAAATAAATTTATTTAAAACTATTCATAAATATCATCGTACTGATACACTAAAAGTTATAATTAATAATTCATAATATTAATTTTCAAAAATTTATTTAATTAAATAATATTTAAGATTCGTTCTAAGATTTACAAAACCCTAAATAAAATAGCCTAATTGTTTTCAGGGTTTTACAAACATTGTAATTAATACATATTATCATTATCATCGGTCAATCAAAGATAGAGATGTGAATTTGTGAAGGAATTTGGGTTTGATCATGTTAATACCCTTCCTCATAAACTACCGTGGATTTGCAAGGCTCACCCACCTCTTCCCCTCACCTCCCACGTTTAGCCACCTCCCAATCAAAAAATCTCACAAAAGAAAATGGAGAGGGGTGGCAGCGTGGGACACGGGCATAGTCGGCAAAGATGATTATTGGGTAATCCCTTGTTCAGATGATGGAGTATGGGGATGGTAATAATGTGAAACAAGCAACAAGTCTATGTAATTTTTGGCACCAAGCTTAATAAAAAATGGAGGTAGGCTTTAACTTATTCTACTCCATATGAATATTTTCGTATCATGAATATTGGGTATTGGTAAATGGTAACTTTCTTCAACATATATATATACAAATTTGTGGAGCAATTATATTCTCACCCACGTATATGCATATTACTACACCTGACGTTAAAAGTAGAAAACCATGACATATAAAAAGTAGAGCTGGGACAAGGCACTCCATACACTCGGTAGCAACCACATCAAGTACGTTTCTACTCGCTTCCATACCCAATTTCAGACCAAGTGTTCTGATTGAACATTTTGCACCAACAAATAATGTTGTAAACACTGATTTGCTGTTCCTCCTGCCAGATTGCAACATGCAAGAGCTGTAAGAACTTGCATGTTGTTATAATTCCCTTGTAATCCATTGGGGGGTGTGTGTGTGTTGGGTTCCATTGGCTTTATGTTATCCTGATTCTGGGGTCTTTTCATCTCTGCATCAGATTCCTTCTTCTTTAATATTTTCCATGCTTCCCACACACCGTGTCACATGCATGCTTCCTGGGTTTTGTCTGATCCTGGATTACACTCTACAAAGATTGCTTGTTTTTATCTGCTTTTGATGTCCTAAAGTTGGGTTTCAACCCTTTTTAACTGGCTTCTCTTCGTCTCCTCTTCCCAGTTTCTTCTACAAACTGCCCATCTTCTTACTTGGGGAAATATTAATTGCCCATTTTGGCAAAGAAATTCCTTTTTTTTCCTGAGAAACGGTGGAAGCTCTCAGGCAGAGGTTGCTTCTCTATAAAGGTACATTCTTTTGCATCCTTTTCTTTTCTTCTGATGTTGTTAACTTGTTGTACTTGCAAAATTTAGTGCTTTGATATTTGGTGTGGAACTATGTGTTTTATGGAAGTAGTGGTCCTTGTTTCTTCTTGTTGTGGGACTGTGGGCTTATTGGGATTGGCTCTTGTTTTCCAACCTTGTTGGATCTGGCTGAGTGCTTGTGGAGAGGGTCTGGGACGGATGTGATTCCGTTCATGGTCATTTTTTGAGAAATGTGGTTTATGTTAATTTGGTAAAGTGACGGAATTGGAGATGGGGTATCGAGTTTTAGCTCTCAATGATGATTGCTGAGCAGGGTTTAGCAATGTTGGATCCGCTTGTGGAAGAGGTTTGGAATATATGTCATTCTGATTCCTTTCTTGGACATTTCAGAAAGAGAATGTGGTTGACTTAAGCGTTTTAAGTTCCCGATCTGAAAAAAGGGACTATTGAGTTCTGGCTGCTGAGCGTGGGCTGATTTTTGTTCTGTGTAGATGATGGTTCTGGTTTGATTGACAATTATGCTTGATTGAGTGATTGCTCCATTGATAATTAATGGCGGGAATTGACATTTCAAAGTACTCCCATAGTCCGGTCCATGAGGCTGTTATTACAAGAGACTACACTTCCCTGAAGCATATATTGGCCTCCCTTCCTCAGCTCTCAAATCCGGATGAGATTCAATCTGAGGCTGCTTCCTTAGAAGAAGAGGAGAAGGCCGACTTGATTTCTTCAGTGATTGACAGGAGAGATGTTCCCAACCGCGAGACGGCATTGCACCTTGCTGTCAAAATGGGAGATGCCAGTGCAACCGAAATGCTCATGGTTGGAGGTGCCGACTGGAGTTTGCAGAATGAGCAAGGCTGGAGCGCTCTCCAGGAAGCTATATGTCGAAGGGAAGAAGCCATTGCTATGATAATTGTCAGACACTACCAGTCACTGGCATGGGCAAAGTGGTGCCGCAGGCTACCTCGATTAATTGGCACTATGAGACGGATGAGGGACTTTTATATGGAGATTACATTCCATTTTGAGAGTTCGGTGATTCCATTCATTTCCAGAATTGCACCTTCCGATACTTACAAAATATGGAAAAGAGGTTCCAATCTAAGAGCCGATATGACACTTGCTGGTTTTGATGGTTTCCGGATTCAGAGATCTGATCAGAGTGTCTTGTTTCTTGGGGAAGGGTCTGAGGATGGTCGGGTTCCACCCGGCTCATTATGCATTATTTCACATAAGGATAAGGAGGTAATGAATGCATTGGTGGGTGCTGGTGCACCAGCAACAGACATGGAGATCCAGCAGGAAGTTGCGGCGATGTCACAAACTAATATCTTTAGACCTGGAATTGATGTGACTGGTGCAGTATTATTGCCCCAGTTAACATGGAGGAGGCAGGATAAGTCTGAAATGGTTGGTTCCTGGAAGGCGAAGGTGTATGATATGCATCATGTGGTTGTGAGTGTTAAATCTAGGAGGGTTCCCGGAGCAATGACAAATGACGAGTTATTTGCATCAGGCACCGACAATGATACAACAAGTGAGGATTTTGAGGACATATTGACCGAGGATGAGCGGCAGCAGTTGGATGCGGCCCTTAAAATGGATTCATCTGAAGTGACTGATGACAGCCTCTCTGAAGGGATTATTTCTAACAGGCAAAGTTTTTCTGAACCTAGGGATAGCCCTCTTGAAGAAGCGAGTAGTAGTAGTACTGTATATCCTAAGCAGGAGAGGAAGGGTTGGTTTGGCAGCTGGAGGAAATGTGGAAACAAACACGAAGTGCAGAAGATGTCCCCAGCAAGTTCGCTATGTGTGGATGAGAAGGTTAGTGATCTTCTTGGGAACCCTCCTCCTGTCGAAAGCGGGAGAAAGTCCGCAGAGGTTTCTTTTGTCAAGGAAAATTCTTGCAAGGGAAACGATAGGGAAACAAAAAAATCTTCGGGATTAGAAAATGGGTTAAGGTGTAAGGATAACAGTAGCCGTGAGAGTGAGTATAAGAAAGGTTTAAGACCAGTACTCTGGCTCTCACCAGACTTTCCTCTTAGAACTGAAGAGCTCTTACCATTGCTTGATATTCTTGCCAACAGAGTTAAAGCAATTCGGAGGTTGAGGGAGTTGCTGACGACCAAGCTCCCTCCGGGAACATTTCCAGTCAAGGTGAGTGAACGAGAAGTTTAATGATGTTTTCTTACATTTGAATATTGGTTATGAATTGCTCGTGAAGCTGTTTTGCTTCTTTTGAGTTTTTCCTACTGCTTTTATTGGCTAGTACTGTTTGAAGATGCCCACAAGTATATCATACTTCGTGTGACTAGGGTTAGAAAATTTTCGTTGATCCTTTTAAATGCAAAACGTGTTGGTTACAGAAAGAACTGTTGGATTTGTTCGACATCATTTCCATTCAAGAACCTTACACTTACTTTTAAAAGTTATTTTCATGCGTGCATTTCTGGATTCCCAGATTTAACTTTTATTGGCTGTGATAAGAATGCCTTAGTTGCTATATCACTACAAAAAAATTCCGCATTTACCAATGACAAAATGTGGAAAATATTTAAACTTTTTATGGGTTATTTTGTAGGCGGCGGGTGAGGGGGAAAATAATCTTAAACACCGTGGAAAATTTTCTCCAAAAGTATAAATACTTTACCACAATATAATTAGTGGACTCTAGTATTGTAGATTTATGCACATTTAAAATATTATTTTACAATTTTTAAAATTGTATTATGAACATTACTTTCTTCTACGGTAGTATAGCCCACGCCAACCTTAAATATACTCTACGACTTTTGCCGTGAATGTATATATAACAGCTTCTTCCTCGGACTAACTGCATGGGATAGTCCCTTCTTCCTATGGGCCACAGGAGGCATAGACGAGAACGATGAGATGGTGGCCCCTAAATCAACGGCACTCAAAATTAATCCCATTTTGATTTAGGCCTTCTCTATCTTTTCTTAGATAATCAAGATATAAATCATCGTGTTTAATGGCATAGTGTATGGCCATATGTCAGAATAATCTCAAATTTCAGTAATCCTGATTATGTGATCTTTCTTCTTCACCTTTGTTTTTCACAGGTTAACATTAGTGAAGTTCCCCCTTTTTTTCTGTGATCAGCTGGCCGGACAAGATTTTATCCAGCCATTTCCCCCTTTCTTGAAGTATTAAACAACTTTTTTTGTGATGTTTAGTTCATGGTTTTATGTGAATAGTTTTGTTCAGACTGAATTTTATTCTTTCCATGTTTGAATCTAACTTTGTTTTTTAGCTCACTTCAAAGAATTAGAAAATTCTTATCTTACTTGACTTGGCTATGGAGGAATCGAAAAATAATATTTTTCTGTGCAAGTCTACTGGTTCTATTTGTTGTGCAAATTTGCCAATGCTATTATTGGTTTAATTTTAGTAGAGAATAATGAAAATCGCTCTTGGCTGTGGCAAAAAATATGTTTTTTTAATGAATCAGTCAACTGAATTACGGAAAACTCTTTATTTGCATCACTTTCTAATAAAAAACCTCTTACCACTGTAGTTCATGATCTTCAGTTGTGCAATCTGTCATATCTTGAACCTTTTTTTATGGGCATTGAACTTCAAAAATAAAGGTGCAATCTTTTCCAAACCATTGCCATAACCTGAAAGGAGTGATTTATTTTGTTAGATACATTACAAGATATGAAATGCTATTTAAATATATCGATTCAATTGCTTTTGGTATTGAAGATATTCATTGTTAATCATCAGGTGGCTATTCCAGTGGTTCCTACAATAAGAGTACTGGTCACATTCACAAAATTTGAAGAGTTACAACCATTGGAGGAGTTCTGCACACCTCCATCAAGTCCTGTGGCATCTCAAAACTTAGTGAGTTGCGAGAGTACTTCACAATCGTGGCTTCGGTGGATTAGAAATCCACATCGTCAGAGCTCTTCCATGGTTTCAGGGCCTAGTAGCCACGTTGAAGATATTCAAGATCATTTCATGATACCGCCAGATTATACTTGGATTACAGTGGAAGCCAAGAAGAAGAAGATGCAGGAAAGCAAGAACAAACCCAAGAAGGGAAAGAATCGGCGTCAGTGAGAAAAATCCTGCTAAAGGTGTTATTATGATTCAAGGAATAGAATGAGGAAAACTGGAGAATTGACGTTGTTGCCTGCATTTGTCGAGTGGGATGGAAAATATTCGGCTCCCTTCGTCAGTGGATTCAAACTTGGTGATCAGTTTGATTTTCTCCTGTCTATTGACTTGGTATTTGATTTTCCGAAGCAAGCCCTCTTTTTCCTAGCAAAGTTGAAAGCTGGAAATGCAAGAATTAATATGTATACAAATGATATAGTCACTGAGATCATGATGTCCATCAATCTTCTTCATAGTTGTCGACGTTGTGCTGATTCGAGCTCCATGGAGCCATAAGCAGTTCGGAGAAATTTTTCTCAAAATGTTTTCTGCCGAGAATGTGTTTGGTTACATTAGTATATTGCCAATGCTCCTTTTAGGAGAAGATATATCTCTTATGAGATTGAATTCGTTCATGCACACCCCAAAAGTTAGACGAAAGATGACGTTCTTATGTTGTTTCCATTTGAATGCGGTGAATATTTTTTTAGAGATAAGATGAAGCATATAACAAAACAAAAGTTCAGGAACTAGGGTTCCCCTAAAGATCAGCGCTTAGAAGGCCTTCGGATCTAGCTTTTGCTCATTTAGATATCTTGTTTCGGACCAGAGGTAGGGAATAATGGGTAATGTTTCAGAGTTCTAAAATGAAATAATTTTCCAAGACGAATCCAATTCACCAGTTGTAGTAACAGCCTACCACAATCTATAATCTATAACAAGATTCGAAAAAAGAGAGAATCTATAATATAAAATGTTAATGTTAGTCCTACCAAAGAAAATTGTAGTACTACTACAATGCCTGATCATGTAAAACGAGTAAATCAATTGAATGAACCAGCAGAAATAGCTTGTGCAACCTACAAAAACAAAAATCAAGACACAACAGAACTGCAAGCCCAGGACTAACCAGGCTTCAAGATTATCATCAAAATATACAATGCTGTGAGACAAGTGTTCCATTTGACAGTAAACCTACCAAAGATTTTTCAAGTCTTTGAGCTCCAGGACCTGGCCTTAAAATATTCGCCTTCCCCCACAGATCGCATGGGTCGTCGGCGTTATTACCAGTGCCTAAACACCAGCCTCCCGGAACAACCTTGCCGGGAGCTCTATTCAATAAATCATGATCAATCTTGTCAAGAACTGAATCATTAGCAACAAACCATGATCCAAACGCTGCACCGCTACTAACCATATTTTCAAAGTCTCCCATACCAAGAGCACGTGGCTCTCGTTTAGGAGGATCATCCCATGACACAAAATGCAAGTTATGATTGATTGTTGTCCAATTGAAATTAGGAGAATTGCAAAGAACAGTGTGAAAATAATTCATGTGTGATGAAGGCATGTTTGCATAATACATTAAAAGCGTCCGTGGTAAATTGTCTTTGCCCAAGATGCAGAACTCTGTAAATTCACGGCTCAAAATAAGGGAAGGTGAACCTGCACAAAGGAAAACAAGAAAGAGATGTAATTAGTTCCTTGCAAGTTGCAAGTCATCAATTTTCTAAAGTGAACTATGTACTCTTTTAAAAGCTCAGTGGCATAAAAGGGAGTCTGTACTAATTCATGCTAAAGAAAGTGTTAGAAACCTGTTTCATAATAACACTAGTGAGGCATTCAAAATGACAATAAAAAAGAAAGAAATGCAATGACACCAAAAGCAATAATATTCAACTGCAAAAACATGGTGAATTATCATGAGGGTCCGCATCAGATTCCAACCCCTGGGATCCCAATAAGTAATCATGTGATTGGAAATAGCTTGAGAAAATTAGTCGGTCCAGCCCCATTTATAGCAATTGAACTTTTGAGAAAGACAACTAAAATTCTTAAAATTTCAATTTGAAGGAAGAGGAAAGGGGGTTCAAAAAGTTCAAATTGGCAACTGGCTTCTTTCTATTGTGAGCCCAAACGCCAATGGTTGTAGAAAACATTGTTATTGTGCCCAAAAAAGACCACAATGAGTGGCCCAAATAAATGGTTTCCTTATAAAGGGTGGGCAAATAGTTCAGTGAAAAGAAAGTGCCACAACTGTGGCTCTAACATGATCTACTCTGCGCCAAGTAATACAAAAAACTGTCACTTAGGAGACATCCCATAAAAAAAGTAATGCAAAAACTAACTTTCTATATTTCACAGTTTTATAAACTAAATATTTGTTTCTAGTAGAAGCAGCAAAGATACAAGATTAGCAAACATGGAAAGGAAATCAAAATATGCCCATTACAGAGACTTTTTATTACAGCATATTTTGTTAAATAGATAGAGTTAATTCTTCGATGTAAGCTCCATCATCACCAAATTAAAAAGAGAACAATAAGAACATATAATAACACAAAACAACTTGCAGAAATTATGTACTACAATCAGACCATCATATACAGGTCCATTTTCTTTGATGATTAATGGTGATCCTACAGATAGATAATAAGCAAGCAGCTAGTTTATTATCAGCACAAGGAGAGAACGGAAGGAGAGAACCGCATGCCGTCCTTCCCATCATGCGAATTCAACAATGTCATCGATCACTTACAACGCAGAACTCAGTTCTCCATCAAAGATAGTTAAAAATTGCTTCATTTCTTTATCAAAAAAACTAAGAACACTAACCTGTGAATATCTTGAAGGCAGTCGGATACTCCCGTTTCTGCGTCGCATAAAAAATGTCACCTTTGGCAGACATATACAAGCCAGGGTCGACAACAATCGGTTTCATACGACGAGATCTGCAGAAACACACCGTTCACGATAAGCAAAATCAGCTTCAAAACAACAAGATCCATAATTTCAGTCGAAACTAAAATGCACGCACTCTCTCCACCCAATGTAGCCACTGTGTTGAACAAAATTGACATCTTTCGGGAGATACGACATTATATGGAGAAGATCTACGAAACCCAGATCCAAGAAGAAAAAAAGTGACTTTATAGCAAGCAACAAAACACAAAGCAGAGAAATTTTGTAACAATCAAACGTAGGAAAAAAGGTTACCATCTTGGGTGACCAAGGGGTAGTCCCCGGCGGAGAGATTGATGAGCCAGTCCCAGCCGGGGCCGGAGCGGAGGAGGACGGCGGCGGCGTGGAGGGTGGCGGCGAGGGCGGAGGAGCCGCGGGGGTCGGCGAAGTCGGGCTCCCCGACGACGTCGACGTTGCGGGCTAAGCGGAAGAGAAGAGAGCCGCGGACGGAGAGGGCGAGGCGGCGGCGCTCGGCGGCGGGGGCGGAGCGGTCGAGGTGGAGGAGGTAGCGGTTGCGGGGGTGGTATAGGGAGCGGAGGAGGCGGAGGAGGCGGGGGGAGTCGGAGCGGGAGCCGGAGAGGAGGTAGGCGAGGGAGGGGGAGGTGGGGATGAGCCCGGGGAGGGGAGGAGGAGGAGCTTGGGCAGGCGTGGGAGTGGTGGGGGAGAGTGGGAGGAGGAGAGGAGGAGGAGGGCGACGAGGGGAAGGAGGAGGAGGTAGTAGTGATGGGGGCGGCGCTCCTTGGGGAGCATGGTCGGGAGGGAAGATGTCTGAGCAAGGTAAGACGACGCACCCCTTCAATTACTTCCTAACACCACCTCCATCGCCGGCTAAACTTTTTTAATTTCCTTCTTTCTTTCTTTAATAATAATAACAATTATAATAATAATAATTATTATTATTATTATTATTATTATTATATATAAAGTGAATTTTTTACACTTTACACTACTCCACGTCATCTCTATTTTTTTACCAAACTCCGTCCTTTTGGTGGTTGTATGTTTAAAATTAATTAATAATATATACTTAGAATATATATAATTAATTTTAAAATTATTTTGATATTATTTTATATAAAAATAATTAAATTTTATTTATGTTTAACAAAAATATAATTATGCATATATATATATAATAATTTTAATAAGTACAAAATTTTAATAACTAAATAAAATTTATTTTAAAATATTTTTAATTTGATTAGAATTATAATATTTTTATAATTCCTCATATAAATAAAATTATAGTATAATATTATTTTAATAATAAATAATAATAATAATCACCCTAATTTAAAATTAAATAAATATGAAAGGGTTCATAAATTTATTACCAGATCTAAATTAACCACGATATAAGGGCTAAAACGTTTTGAGACTAAAAATTTTTAGCGCTTTAATCCAATGAATAGATATTAACAAACATTGCCACTTACGGGTCTAAGCGGTGCGAAGGCATTTATTATTAATATTTACTAATTTATCAACTATTGATTGTTATTGCTCTACTATTTACCTTTTTCTTGTTGTAAAATGCTACAAGTTTTCATTGCTCTCATCAATCTGATAAATTTCAATTTAAACTGTGCAAGTTTTTAATAATATAAAATTATTACCAAAATTATAAATTTGTTGTCTTTTATAGAATATATTTATGTTAAGGGATAAAAGTTTATCTCTGCAAGAGGCAGGAAAATTTTATCTCTCATCTGCGGCCGTCCTTGTGATTAGATAGCCCAAATTAGATGAAATATATATATATACCTCCTCCTTCACCCGCGGGTTGGCAAGGCAGGGGTCGAGTAGGGCAGGGGAGGGTTTAAACCGGGGGAGGGGGGTGATGGGGTGGCAGGCAGAGGGGGAGAGGGGGGAGGAGGGGGCAAGGTGTAACACCCCAAATCCAGTTCACGTTTGGGAACCGAACCGGAATGTCACCGGTCCGGTTAGGTCAGCAAACCCAAACCCAACCCTGAGGATCTACCTGGCATCTCTGAAATGGAAGATGTCTACATGTATGGATGAATGCACAAAAATAAACCTAACATGCTACTACATGGATGACATGACAACCAATTTATACTAAAAATAATGATGATAAAAATCGATAAAAATAATAATGTTACATATATATATATATATATATTACAATGAATTGATATTCACACAAACTTCTAATCTATTGTATAATTTATTCTAAATCTTGGGTATTGACCAATCTGTATATTCTAATTACTTTTTAATCATATGAATTCAATTGTCATACTTTACATCACATCATTCTTAATATAAAGACAAAATAAACAAAACATTAATATTCTATCGTTTGAGGTGTGTGTATGCAAGAGACCTCACTGCTCTTCTACCTAGGCTGGCTCATTCTCCTAATTATCATCACCTATATAAAAACACGTCATAGGCTGATCATTCTCCTTATTATCATCACTTAAAAGCACGTTAGTAACGAATGTTATTGGTCCAAAAATATAATTAATATCAAAGGGCAAACTCTCATATGAAAGAAAACATTCATATACTTCTCTGTGAACTTAGGTGCCACTAGGTTACAGACCCAGTAGCACGGTAGCATCATGGACTGACTGTGCAGACCTGGTAGCACGGTAGCATCATGAACCGACTGTGCTTCTGCTGCTGCTGACTTTGATGGTCCCTCAAGACTATTAGTATATCCTCTGTTGTTACTGATTTTCTCATTTCATTTGCTAGTACCTCGAAACTACCAGTATATCTTAAGCCCTGTAGACCCAATAGACTGCCCTGTAGACCCAGTAGCATACTGACTGCCCTGCTGCTACTGATTTTCTCATTTTACTCACTGCTAGTTTTTTCCTTTCATTTTACTTGCTGCTAGTTTTTTCCTTACCTCCATAATTCTCTTGGCCTTGAGCACGAAGACCGAATACCCTTGAACACGAAGACCGAATACCCTTGAACACATCTGATTTTTGGTTGTCAGGGAACAATCGATCTTATGTATCTACTTATCGTTTTTATTTGCTGGTCCCTTAGGACTACTAGTATAACCTAAGCCCTCTCTTTACCTTAATAATTCTCCTTACCATGAGCACGAAGACCGAGTACCCTTGAACACGAAGACCGAGTACTCTCAAAGACCAAGTACCCTTGAGCACGAAGACCGAGTACTCTCAAAGATTGAACCACATTTACCCATTGAACCACATCTGATTTTTGGTTGTCTAATAACAGTCGATCTTATGTATCTACTTATCGTTTTTTTCCCCCTACTCGATAGTGATAACAGTCGATCTTATGTAACTACTTATCATTTTTTTGCCCCTACTCGATAGTTCTGTAGCAGGTTTTTTCAAACGTTTTCTAGGATTAGAAGGAACCACTATAATGACCACCACTCAACTCAACTTTTCGCTCTTTTTTCTATGGCTTTCGCATTTTTTTTCGTAGATTTTGTTCGATCAGCAAAATGTCTAGGTTAGAAAAGACTTGCTTTCTTAACTACAAGTTTAGCTATGCGCTGCACAACATTACCCGTAAACCTCCAAACTTCTCTGGGTTTGAGGAACTCACCAGTTCTAAAGCTCGTTTTGACAAGCACGTGCCCGCTCGCGTAGTACGATTGTCGAATTTCCCTTCTCTTGTTTATAAAACTATATATAAGCCTGAGAAGGGATTTATATAATAACCCTGAAGGTAACTTATGGTGGATCTTATTTTCGAAAACATACTCAAGGGATCTCATCCTCGATGGTTATTAATACAGAAATAATGTGCGACTAAATGGCCTGTGTGGAGTGGGATACAATAAATCCACCACTCAGCACGTCCGCCACTTACCTGTAAAAATAACACAATAACACACGATAGAGTATAGAGATAAAACCAAAAGCGAGTCCTAACACACGATAGAGTATAGAGATAAAACCAGAAGCGAGTCCTAACAGACCTGGTAGAAGCTCCAATCGTGTACACGCGCCTAGACGACGAACTCCTACTTCAAACCTATACATTAAATCTAACAACTAACGCTCACTAACTGAATGATGCATCAAACATATCATGAATATCACACATACAATACAATCATCATCTAACAACAGTCAAACAATTATCAATGTAAAAATGTCCCATCATCCTAATTTTATTACATTTTCTAAATTACATTGCAATCAATTAGCATGCTCAAATTTAATTTACTTAATTAGATCACTACCTATTAATCAAATCATAAAAATCATCACTTCAACTATAATCAGACATTTATCACAACAGTTCATTATTTCTAGCATGTTCGTGCTAATAAATATAAATTTTAAATAATTAAATCGGATAAAAATCTATACCCAATCGTAAGTCACACAGCGACCGACAACAAGGTTGTGCTCGGCTCGAGTGAGGATTGTAGGGAAGAAGGAAGGAAGAAAATGAAGAAGGAAGAATTTGAGCGAGAAGGATGATGGTGGCTGAATGACAGAAGTGTGGAATATATAGATGTCAGGGTGAGAAAACAAATGGTCGTTTAAACAAATGAATGGTTGTTTAGAAAAACGAATGGTCATTTAAGAAAAATGAATGGTCGTCTAAGAAAAACAAATGGTCATCTAAGAAAAACAAATGGTCGTATTGTAATTAAAATTTAACTCGACTCTGACACAAGTCAAAAATAATGCTAACTCGTAATAAAAAACCCATAAAATATAATACACATCAATGACATGCTCTATAACTAATAACCCACCCAAATTACCCGTGATGCATCCTAATACATTATTCGGCATAAAAATAATTCTACGATTTAATTAAAATAAATAAAGAAAATCTGATGTACTCTTTTACATATGTATTCGAAAAATATTTATATTTATCTGGTTATATGGATAATATTTATCCAATTATGTGACAGTACTCCGCCACTTACGTGGATGACTTCCTGCATATTACCAGAGAATTGGTCATACGGTTCCAAAACTGCCGGAGAAAAGAATTGCCAAAGGAAGAGGTAGACATTGTTCTACAGCCGTTGGAGGAAATCCCTCACTCAGGAATTATCTCAAATTTATAAAAGCCGGGTGTTATTGCTGAAGCAAAAGGGGGGCTCGTACGATAAAGAAAAAGTTTTTACAGAGAAAAAGAGAAAAGAAGAAAGAGCAGGGAAGGAGCCCCTCGCTAGAGATCATCACCTGTGACCCTGTCTCACCAACTAATACATGGCTTGAAGTACGCTGCCATGTGCTATTGACTCATCATAGATGAGATCATTGAGAGTTGCCCTATCACCACGCTGTAGCCAATTTACCCAAAGGTTGGTTTTTCTATTTTGCAGAAAAGAAGCAAGAAATGGAGATGATTGCCCTTCCCTGTCGTGCATGCCTATGACGTCTCCACCCATGAATTTTGGTTGTTGCGCCTTGCCAACATTGTCGTGAAGCCGTGTTGTTAATGCTACTGCGAAGCCTCGTTGCTGTCCGTGAGGGAGCTGAAGAAAGATTCTGTTGCTCGCCAAAGTTTTGCCACTGTGTCATCGTGAAGAAGAAGAAAGGTGGAGCTTTGAAGCACTATCCCCGGAATCCAAATCCTTGCCGCCTTAAAGTCTGGCTTCCTCGACTACGACCGTGAAAAGAGAATGAAGTGTTGCTTCTAGAGTATATTGAAGCCTTGCCAGTTGATGTTTGCCCTTGCTAGGAATTTCTGAGCCCAAAATATCAGAGCCCACCGGAGCCCTGTACCATTCCCGCCGACAACGAAGAACACGATAGCATCTTTGTTTTGCAGGTTCGGCGTCCAATTTACTGCGGTGACTTTTTCGGACAACCTCGACCTTATTGTATCAGTACAAGACCATTTGCTTGGAGCTCAGAGTGCCCTCGACACAGCACCCCCAGAATTTCCGCCGGAGACTCCTGCTGTCGCCGAAATTTTGCCAGCAAGTTGCCGATTGGAAAAAGCAGAAAACAGAGTAGCGAAGGTCTGATTTCGCTAATTTGTTCCGACCAACACCGGCTGTTCCCAATGTCAACGTGAGGTGAAACGTGAAGACAGAGGAGTGGTCCAGAAACCCAAACTTAGTTTCGGCAAAGTTCGTCGCTGTAGCCGCCGGGAAAAATCGGGAAGCGAGGAAGTTGCTGGCCGGAAAAGCAGAAAACAAAGTAGCGAACCGTGGATTTCTTGGATTTTTTCAACCAGTTCCGGTCGTTCCCAGCCCTTCCGTTGTGATCAAGTGAATATGATGGAATAGAAATCCAAATGGAGATCCACCGGATTTCATTACTGAGGTCGCCGGAAAAAAATGGAGAAGTGACCGATCAGAGTAGTGTAGCACAAAAGTGCAGAAAAGTGTCTAACTTTCTGGCCTCCGACCGACCGACCGGAGCCACCACCGTCAAGAGACCCATAGGTCTATGATCTACCGTTCTGGGCAATCTCCGCACCTTCAACTGACGAAAAAACCGCCGCCGAAGCCACCAAAACCACCATTACACCGCCGCTGCAGCAAGGTTGTCGGACCCGTTTACTGCTGACCGCATCCACTTTTGTCGTGCCAAAACCAAATCCTTCTTCCCGGTCCGTGTCCGCAAAGCCAGACTGTGACCAGTTACAAAACTGCGTCCCAAATTGGAGCTGGTGTACTGCTACACTTCCTATAGACTGGCGCACGCAGAAGAGGAAGCTAACGTACGCCATCCGGTTCGATCCAGCATTTGTTTGGTTCCTGGTTCAGCATATCAACACTCTAGAAAAATTTGAAGGCTTTCCAAACTGATCAAGGCAAATTTATCTAAAGGTAGCAAAACTTCAATGTTTTGTGTAATTTGTAAAAAATCAAAGGAGAAATAGTGGATTGTGAGTGCTAATCTCACAGTGGACTGATTTAGGGATTCAAGTTGAACCCTAAGGAACCACGTAAAAAATTTCCTGCGTGTCATTTTACTATTTGTAACATTTTTCTATTTCCATTGCACTATCTCTTTGCACGGCAAGGGCGCCTCGATCCCACCAAACCTTCAAACCCGAATCACATTAAAGAACCGATTTGAGGGGGCGAACAATCCCTCGCTCGAACAATATATATATATATATATATATTCTGATAACTCATAATGCTACTATTTTATGGACGTTATCATCATATACTTAGGCACACATGACTCTCATGGTTCACAACACAAGATCGGCCTCGGCTCAGTACGCGTGCTTTAAAATTAACCCGATTGAAAATAATAATTAAACCAATCAATTTAGACTATAAAACCATAACTTAAATCACGGGTTTTACACGTAGGGGGAGCGGGGCAGAGGGGAGGGGACGAACGGGGGCATCTGCGGTGGGGTCAGGGCCGTTGGTGACTTTTTTTTTTTTTTTTGAAACAATAGATTTTGGTCTTATAATCGGATGGCTCATATGAGTTTTGGACAGGAAATTTTTCCTACTCTGCACACCTCAACCCTTCTCTTCATATATATATTATTTGAATTTAAGTTTGTTATTTGATAATACATACTTAAATTGAGATTTTTATTTATTTATGATTATTTATTATAGAAAAAACTATTTAAAATTTAGGTTTTATATTTATCATGGTCTGTGGATAATCTCCCTCTTAAAAGACGAGTTAAGATTTACTCTCTTACATTAGCAATGGTTTAGGAGTAGTATTCAGTCCAGAAAATCCCAATACTTAATTCCATAAGAAAACATCTGATGCTTAATTCTTAAAAAAAACACATTTGGTGCATTCGCTAACGACGCGGCATCGCACATCTTTTCTTCGGCATTACTTTTTGCTTTTTTAAAAGTTCAAACAACTCTTACTATTGATTCAGAAATAAGAAAAAAAAGTCTTATTATTATTTTTTTCCAAACAACAACTCTTATAATTCTTTTTTTTTAAATACAACTCTTATTATTTGTGAAGAACTACAGTACTGCACCATAAAGATAAGCATTGATCTCTTACCTGCACATTCACTCGTAAGCTCTATTGGTCCGACACCTTCATAACCATTGTTTAGATAAAAACATCAAAGAAAGAAATCGTAATATTTTCAACTTCAAACATTGGTGCTTTAAGAATGGTCTGCGTAAACGCTACTATAATTTTTTTCTTTTCGATGTTTTTTTGTTAAAAAAATTATTCATGTAGCTTAATTATCTTGTTTGGTGAGGATGATCATCTCATTGGGTCTACCTTATAGAGCATTTGGTTGCAATAATTTTTATTTTTTACAATCTATAAATAATTTTGTCATAATTTTGTTTTATTATAATTATAAAAAAGACAACCCGATAAAATTATATTTGAGAAGGAAGGGGGAGACGGATAAGTATAAAAAAAAGGTTCTATTATATAAAAAAATGCAACACAACTAACTTAGCACTCTGCTCCACATAATTCTTTGTATGTATGTGTGTGTATATATATATATATATAAAATATTTTGTGAAGCTTTTTTGAAATAGCTTACGCCACTTTATATTTTGTCAAGGTTTTGACAAATACCTTTTTAGTCATTATCATTGTCATTTTATATTTCTACAATAAATGAGTATAAAACAATGCAGTTAAACACCTTATTACATATCATTTGTATAGAATATAAGGTAAGAGAAAGGCTATCAGTGTTTTTTAAAATGGAACAATTACTAATAAAATAGTTAATTTCATGCATCCATATTCATTAGTCCGTTTGGACATGTGTGTTGGTGGGACTTCATAATCAACCCAAATTGATCTTTCACCTTTCTCTTCTTAATTTCGTTCTCATGATTTAATGCCTGAAAAAAGAACTCATGATTTATTACTCTAATGATCTAAGAGAAGGCTGTACTTAAGAACTAGGAACATACCTATGTCCTTAACAAACTAATTTTGTGTCGCCATGTTTCCATTAGAACTGGCTCAAGATGTGATTAGAACTTTCTTGGTTTGGCCAAACCTTAGTATATATTTAATGTATTTTTTAAAATGCGATAAATGCAATATATTTTGTGGATAAAATAAACGCAATATATATATATCAAGGATGGATTCTATCCAACGGCCTAAGGGTGGAACACGTAGCTCGTGCTCCGTCTAACATGCACCGCCCCCACGTCATTCCAACCCGTTCTTCTTCTCCAATAAATCCCCCGCCATATCGCCGCCATCACCATCACAACTCCAACACCTTAAACCTTCGCCTTCGCTGACACCGTCTTCTCTGCCTGGATGCCCTTACAGACCCTCCCCCACCCCCCACCCACCACCATTGCGGGCGCCATGGCCATGGTCACTCCAGCCCAAGTCCTGCCCATAGTGACGTCGACAAGCTTAGCCACGGGATCTTCTCCATTTTGGAGGCCCAGTTCTTGTTTGGCTACCCGCCCAACAACAAACCCAAGCAGGCCGCTCCCCCGGCCCTCGCCGGCGACGTCGGCCTCGTCCGCATCCTCTCCATCGATGCCGCCGGCCCGACCGATGGCCTCCTCACCGCCGCCTCCCTCACCCGCCTCGAATCCGCCCTCCACCGCTCCTCCTCCCTCAGCGACGCCCGCCTCCCCGACTTGTTCGACCTCGCCGCCTGCTCCGGCCATGGCGGTCTCCTCGTCTCCCTCCTCTTCGGCCACGGCCCCGACGCCAGCCCCCTCTTCTCTGCCGCCGACGCTTTTGCCTTCCTCGCCGACCTCCCCCGCCCCCGCAAGAGCCTGTTCAGCCTCCTCTGCCGCCGAGGGGGCTTAGCCGGCTGGGTCCTCGCCGACCTCCCCCCACCACCACCTCCTCGTTCCACTCCACCCTTATATACAATGGCGTGTTCCCTTGTTTGATGCAGCAAACAAGCATGCAGGAAGCTGCCCAAGGGGAGCTTGCACATGCACGGGGGAGCAGCAGCTGCTCCAACCTAGAATTACCCATTCCCCCAACAACAACAGAGAAGAGGAGTATGAGAGCAGATGTGGGAGTGATAACATGGAAGGCGTCTCCGGGACGATCGAGGCGCCGACCACCCCCAGAAAGAAGCGCTGCCATCCAAGAAACATATACACATACGTACACATATAATCTCTCCCGCCTTCATCATCATGATCATATATAATATTAACTAAATTTTTTCTTTTTTGTAACTCTCAGATTGTTCAAAGAATGCCCGCATCCATACCAAAAGCAAAGGGCGGAGCTGAGCAAGAGGCTGTGCTTGGAGAGCCGGCTGGTCAAGTTCTGGTTCCAGAACCGCAACACCCAAATGAAGGTACTGCAAAATCTCATTTCTTTCGAGCTTATCGTTGTTTTCAAACGTTTTCAACCGATTCTCTAACCTCATTTCTATTTCTCTATTTTAAAAAAAATCGAAAGACAGTGTTGTGAATCATTTCATTTCACTTTGGTGTTACTGTATAGTTTTTGTTGTATTTAAAATTTTCATTTTTTGATGCTTTGATCAGACGCGATAGGAGCAAGAACACGATTTTGAGGTCGGAGAACGACAAGCCGCGGGCAGAGAACATGGCGATACGGGATGCGATGCGGAGTCCAATGTGCAGCGGCTGCGGTGGTTTGGCGGTGCCGGGGGAGGCGTCCATGGAGGCGCAACACCTCCTCCTCGAGAACGCCCGGCTCAAGGACGAGCTCGACCGCGTCTGCCCTCGCCGGAAAGTTCATCGACCACCCCTCCCCCTCCCCGCTGCCACCACCTTCTGTAAAACCCGTGACTCGAGTCAGAGTTTTACGGGAGTGAAGCAGTCGGTTCAACCGTCGGTTCGAGTCGAGTCAGCTTCATGGACCGCGAGCTGAGTTGAGGCCAGCTGTGAGTTATGAGCGATGAGGGTCATGTATGCTCAAATGTACGATGATAACGCCTAAAAGATGATGAAAAATGGGTTATCAAGTATATGAAGGTATGCAGTATTGATTGTTATTTTTATTTAATCGTAGAATAGTTTTAGGCCGAATAACGCATTAGGACGCGTTGGATTATATTCGGGTGGGTTATTAGTTATAGAGCATGTCATTTAGATGTTGTTGTGTTTGTTTTATTTTATGGAATTTTTCCATATTTTTCTAGATTTTTTTAGAATTTATTACGAACTAGTTATTATTTTGACTCGAGTAGGAGTCGAGTCAATACTTATTTACGAAACTGCCATTGAGAGTATTTCTTCTCCCTCCCGACCCTTACTTCATCCAAACCCTAGCCGCGCCGCCCACGGTCGCCGCCACTGCCGCCACTCGACGCCGTACTGCCGCCGATCAACGCCGCCCCGCCCCGCCGTGCAGTCGCCGTGCCGCCACGACCCACCCCGGCCACCATCTCGCCGCCACGACGTCGGAATCGCCCCACGAAACCTCCTCGGCCGTCGCCACTTCGAGCCGGATTCCGCCGCCGTCCGGGCCGCGCCGCCGCCGCTGTGGCCTTGACGACCACCCCCTCGCCGTCGCCGACGTTTCCCCCACCATCCCGACCGCCGTCGAGGCCGGCCGCAGCCTCGATCGGAGCACGCCGCCACCGCCGCCCATTTTCGACGCCGCCGTCGACGGCCATCGCCGCCTCGGCTACCTTGTTTGACACCACCATCGGACCAAGCTCGTCGAGCTGGTGCCGATAGACCCCCTGATTGCCCCGTCCCAAATCATCGCCGGAAAACCGTCGGAATCCGCCGGAAAACCGCCGACACTGCCGGAAACCCCGGAACCGCCGGAAAAATTGGATTCTTGGGAAATTCGCCGGATCATCCGCCGAACGCACCCGGTCCAATCTGATCGGACTTCGGACGCCGCTAGGTGCCGAATTCGAGTTTCGAGCCACGAAACGGAAACCCTAACCGTCGCCGATTTTCGACGACGCGAGGTATAATTTATTTTAACTTAATTATTTGAAAGTATTGCTTATTAGAATTGCATGCTAGGATTGGTGAATTGTGTGTTATAATAATATATATAAATGTAGATTTGATTAAGGATAAAATATGAAATTTGTTTGATTGAGTGGTGTTAAAAATGGAGACTAAGAAACTAATTAGGGTAACTAGGTAATGATCATGATCTAATGCAAACTAGCCTAAGTAGACTTGCTAGAATTGATATAGGTTAATATGTGTTGATTGATGCGTGATTGTGTTGATTGTGTGTGCATGCTATAGGATGTGTGATTCATCATGCGGGCGTTAGTTTTTAGCTTGATTGTGTAGGTACGGTGTAGGAGCTCGCCGCCTAGGTGCGTGGACCCGTTTGGAGCTTCTACCAGGTCCGTTTAGGACTCGTTCTCTGTTTTACGCTACTCTATTGTGTATTTGATTTATCATGTGCAGGACGAGTTAAGTGGCGTTTTATCGGATCCCACTTAACTCGGGCCATTTAGCCAACAGTTTTTTTTCGGATTAATAACCCTCGAGGATGAGATCCCTCGAGTTTGTTTTCGAACTTCAGATCCAGCTCAAGTTGCCTTCGGGCCTATTGTATAAATCCCAACCCAGGCCTATATATGTATAGTTTTCGCATTTTCGGTGAGAGATGGGATGAGGGTTACTTGCGGCCACGTCTTCAGATAGGGCGTGTGCTCGGAAGAGCGGGCTCTGGAGCTGGGGAGAACCCACTTCGTTCCCGAAGGATCCGGACAACTCCACCTTTGAGTTCCTCAAACCCGGAGAAGTGTGGAGGTTTACGGGTACTGCAATGCAGCGCATGTCTAGACTTGTGGTTCAAAGGGTACTGAAGGCGACTGCCTGAGAGTGCTCGGCCTTTGTGCTCAAGGCCAGGAGTAATATGGAAGGTGCAGAGGGCGGTAAGGAATGAAATTTGATGCGAGAAGCGATAGAGAAATGGCCAAGGTATGAGAATGAGAAAGAAAGGGGGACGCTGTCGACCCGACGGCGACGGCTCCCGTATGTGCCCTGATGAGAGTTCTTGAGGAAGTATAAGGTTTTGATTCAACAGGAGAGTTTGCTCTCCTGTGCCAGATTGATATTAGTTATTTTCCGGGCCGGTAACACTCGTTACTGACGGTTTTTCTATATATATGTAGGTGAGGAATGCGAGCGATGAAAGCTGTCGGGACTGCGGAGGAGCAGCACGGAACCGCGCACACATGTACCTGCTGCGTGTAACGTATGTATAATGATGGTGTGTTATTGTTATGTAAATGATAATTTTGATGTGTTTGCTTGAATGAATTACTTGTTATGAAACGAATTGATAAATATGAATGAGTAGGGAGCCTTGGAGTTCAGACTCGGCTCGGGTAAAAACGAATGAGATAATGATTTAATGTCAATGTAGATTGATATGTGTTATCGTATTTTCATAAAATATTTATATATATATACATATACCCTTGTTGTGAACAGGTTGGCCCCTATTGCACTTTTAGGGGAAACTCTATCCGTTTTTCCGTAATAGCATATATTTTCTTTTGGTTTCTCATTTATTGTTTTGTCTTGTTTTTGCTTGTACATCATAGCATGCATGTAGGACCGCGTTAGAACCCAATTGTTCCCATTCATGCATTTCACATTTGCATCTCCATCTTGAGACGCCGAGAGTAGATCCGGGTCGGCTTAACCGAATCTAGTAGATTAGCGAACGGTTCGGTCGCCGGTGACATTTCCGGGTCGGTTCACGGGTGAGCCGAAACGGGGTGTTACACCTTACCCTCCCTCCCACTCGACTCGCCGCCGATAATGGGGTTGGAGAGGTCGATTGAGCGGTCAATGGTGCTAGAGCTGGCGTTGGCGGCCATGGGCGAGCTGCTCAAGCTTGCCCAGACCGACGACCCCATCAGGTTGCCGGGTTTAGATGGTAACTGTCACGGGCCTGATTCAAGGACCAAAATTTTTCGCCCCTAACCAGTCCGCACGGCGTATTCTCGACCCGAGAACACCAGCCTAACACCAAGAATGCAGCTTTGAAGAGACTACGGAAGCCTGCACGCCAACACCAAACCTGTGTTCGGCCAACCTCAACACCCCGAGGTTGCTGCCTTCAACCCTTCGCTCGATCACCGTGTATTGGCACCGCACCAAACACCGACATAGCACTTCTGGCTACCGACACGCCTTGCCGATAGGCTGTTCCAGAAGTCAAACAGCACTCCACACAGCACTGCCCGATCGCCCAGCCAGCAACACGCCCTGGGTTCGTGCCGTCTGCCCTTGCTCGTCTCAGCACCGGTCCCCGCAACTGGCGTGCCTTGTAAACCTCGACCGCGACCTCGGATACAGAAGTTCCCTGCCTAAAACGACAGCCAACAAGCAAACCACAGATTACGGGAAAACACTTCCCAACCTTATATCATTCACCCGATCATAAGGATTTTACAAGCACTCGAACTCTCCTCTCAAGCACTTGCTCGGCTCGTGGACAGCCCCCACAGCCTCGCCCCAATGTACCCACAAATACAATGGCGCACAAGAACTACTCCCCGAGTAATCCTATCCCCGATTGCCAACACCAGCAATCTAACAACGCGTACCTGGATTCCAGCAAGCCGATGGAGTTCCAGCGCTCACCACGAACACCGGCTGCAGCAACTCCACGCTTCTTTCTCACCAGCCGCACCACGCTGTTTTCTCACAAGAGAACACGCCTGGAATCTCAGGAACTCTCCTCCTCACCGGACTCGATTCCACTCTTGATCCACTCCCACGTTTCTCCTTGATCTGGCCTCTCAATCTTTCGATCTCTCCTCAATCTCCTGATCTCCTGATCTCCAGATCTCTCGAGCAACCAATCCGGACTCGATCTCTCCTGATCCACCGACCTCCAGAGACTCGATCCTCCTCCGAGAGTCCTCCTCTCTGAGTTCCGACTCTGAACTCAAGAGTCTTCTCCCCTTTTTTCCAGCATAACCCCCATGCACATATATGCACCACGTCCTTCTGATTTCAGATAACTCCGGATATTTGCCAGCATCTCTATCCACAAAGATCTGCAATCCCCACCGTATCCAGCAACCTAGCAGCACACCACGTCCAGGTTCTTCCCAACGGCCTTGTGGTTATCATCAGAAGTTTGTTGCAGCCTCCACGTCTGGATATGGATCATATCTTCCACCAAGATACACCCCCAGCAACGTCCATGGATGTTTATCACAAACCCCTTGGCTGCACCGCTGGTCATCCCGTCGCGCCCACCAGCTCGACTCCAGCACCGTCCAGACATGGCTCCAACCTCCCGCAGCAATTCACCGACCAACTGCCAGCAATGGTCCACCACCATCGCCCTGAACCAGCACCACCGCTCGTGCATGCCCATGCACTGTCGCGTCCACCAGCATCTGCTCGCGCGCGCGTCTGCGCGCACACCCGCTGCGCGCCCGCTCGCGCGAACAGTCACGCGCCCGCGCCATCGCGCGCCCGCGCGCTCGCGCAGCAGCGCGCCTGTCGCTCCCTGCGCGCACAGCAGCGCGCACAACCTCGCGCTCGCCCGCTACAGTGCTCGGTACTGTTCTCCAGAACACAGTTCCGCAATTTTGCTCAGTACTAGCGACTGCTCGGCACCCTGTGCTGCGTACTCGGCTCGGTAGCCTGCTCGGTCCACGGTTGCACCACAACCTCACCCTGCCGACCCAAACAGCGATCAGCAGCAACCTGAGGTTTCTTCCTGGACTCGGCCACATGCTCGATACACCAAATACCGACCCATGTGCCGACACCACTGCTGTAACTCGACGCCATGCTCCATAGCCATGCTCGATCACACAGCAGCTCGTGCACCTCGGTTTGCAACCTGCAACTCAACACGGGTTAGCCTCCGTATGTTGTTTCCACCACTCGGATAGCCACCGCTACCCCATCATGGACGCGGGACACCTAGGGACAACACCCAAACCCTAGTTCCCGGCACGCCTATGAATCACGTCTGTGACAGTAACCATGGTAATAAGGAGACGACCAACTACGAGGAGTATCTCAAGGTTTTCCCTCGGTGTATCGGTCCTAAACCTGTTGCGTATGGGCGGCATCAGAAACGGAGCTCTGCAGCTTGTGAGATGTTCTTGATCGATCCAGCATTGTTTATGTGATGGTGGTGCTAGGTTTTGTTTTTGTTATGACTTGTTTGGTTGATGGTTGAGCTCTGCAGCTTGTTTTTGTTGCCGATTCAGCCTCCTCTGCCGAGTTGCAAGTGTTGTCCCCGTTAATGCCGGTGTGGGAGGTGAGCTTTCTTAGGTTCTGCAAGCAGCAAGCCGAGGGCGTCTGGGCCGTCGTCGACGTCTCTGTTGACGCTGTCCGCGATGGCCCTGGCGGCCCCGTTATTGTAAGACAACACTGACAAATAATTAACAACTAATTATAAATTGCCACCAGCTCCAACCTTCCAACTAATACGTTACTAATTAATAATTTGTACCAGCCCGGCCAGTACCATAAAATTACAAGCCTTCCCCACTGTAGAATATATAACTCATCACAAAATTAAGCAAAAACAAAAAGATTCCCCACTGTTGAATTACATATGATACCATCTACCCACCATATATAAAGCTTAGTTAATGGCAATATGGAAGCAAAAGCATACAATTAGTAGGATGGAGAGGGCAGAGATCGGCGAGTACCCCAGCTTCGGCCGCAATGCACGGAGGGGCCGGACTCTAGCCATGACCGCCGGGCTCTGTGGAGCAGGCCACCTACCCCGACTTCTACTTCGGCGTTACCAACAGCAACCACATGACTGGTCTCAAAGACAAGTTCATACGATTGTCTAATGAATAAACTACCACATGAATTCACCACATCTCATGTTATCTCATCCAATCCCTTATACATTTATCACGTACGTTATACACATATATATAAGAAGCTGGTTGGTATTAACATCATGCTTGTAAGGATTTTAACAGAAGGTAACATATGTTTATCATTTAAGTGTGTTATCATATCGACAAAAATCATACTATAAGGATCTCTTATTGATGTGAGGGGACAGTACTTATTTGTAAACTTAAAATGAGAAGATGGTTGCATTCATACAAACAGGTTTACTCGTGGCTTAGGTTTTGGAGTGTAACAGCTAAGGGGTCGACGATTGAGAAACGACACATGCATCTCACCGAGGAGATACTGACGCAAAACCCTAACATCTGCACCTACATGGCTCCCTCTTTGGATTCACGGCTAGACATTTTGGCGGAGGAGGTGCCCAAGCTGGGCAAGGAAGCCGCCGTGAAGGCCATCAAGGAATGGGGGTTGTATATTTCTTCACAAAAAAGGTGTTTTATATGCTGTCTATTTGCATTATTACTACATGGGAACAAAGCGCGGATCATGTTTAAAATTTTTTTGAAAGGTTCATAATATGCACATGATGCTATTAGACTAATTGATATATCATAATCAAAAAAAGTAAAAAACTTGCAAGCATATTATTTATACAAAAATGGGACAAATCAGAAACATGAAGAGAGTCGGTTGTATGAAATAAATTCATAATCTCTGTAGAAGGTAGCAAGGAAAATTGAAGCAAAAAGGAAGGTGCTCGAGGGAGGTTGGCAAGCCCTGAAAAAAATGAAGATTAAAATAAAGGTTATAGAATCGCCATATATAAACAACAAAACTTTGTAACTTCATATCTGATGAGCATTTACAGTGTTAAATATTGACAATGTGTTACATAAGCCATCTGTTTTTTCCCACAATTCCACAACGAACCCAAATTCAGTTCAAAAACATGGCGAAAATGCTATCATTGCACCAAGAATTCAAGAATCAACTCAATCCAGACAAACTTCCATTATTGATCACAAAAAAAATGAGGATGACATGAACTATAAACAAACAAACTTGACACAAAAAAACCAACCGAAAAATCTTTAAAAAGAAGAAAAGAGGGATTGAATAAATCAAGCTCATTAAAATAATAAATTGGGCGAGCATGAATAATATTCGGTACATGTGTAAGAGAGAGAGAGGGAGGGAGGGAGGGGGGAAGAGATGGGATGGGGGCGCGAAGAATACTCGGTACAACAAAGACTCCGTGCAGGAATTTAAACAAAAAAATTAAAACACCTACAATAAAACTAAATACAAATATGGGGAATAATTAATTCTAGGCAATAACCCGCGCTTGCACGGGATACTTTAGAAATTTATGAATTAATTATAGTCGAATTATTATCATTTATAAAAATTATGTAGATACTTATTATATTTTTTACATATTCTTAAAAATATAAATTTATTTCATATAACTAATTTAGAATGAGAAAAAATTTTCTAATATTTGAAAATTCTTAAAAATAGTTATAAATCATGTGTAAAGAATATTATCCATAATCCATGATCTAATTATAACAAACACATTGACAAAGAATAAATTTTTAAAAATTCAGTTTAAAAGTAGAATCAAAATTTTCTTAATTATTTGTAGTATATGATCCAAGTAAAAGAAACTCATTTAGAAAATAAAATAAAATTTTCTTTTAAATTTTTTTTTCAAATTGGAATTTGAAGTCACTATATATAAATCATTTCTAGAATTAATGGTGAACTTTTGAGCCTAAAGAAACTCAAATACTTGGGGTCCCAAACTTTTCTTCTAAGGACAAAAACAAACTCAACTTATCTTCTAAGCACAAAAACAAACTCAAAGAAAAAGAAGAGAAAACATATACCTAGTATAATTAAGATGATGGAGATGAAACATATAAACTATTTCGCGAGTTGATCGGCTATAATCCAGAGGATCTGTAAACACAAAAATAAACATACAGAAAAAAGGAGAAAACATACACCCAGTATAATTAAGATGGAGATGAAATACATAAACTGATTCTCCACTTGATCAGCTATAATCTGTAGATACAATTGGGGAGGGAATAAAGGCATGAACGATGTGGAGAGAAAAAAATATTAGGACATAATGAGAGCTAAATTGAATAACACATACTGTGCTATCTTTAAATTAATTTTTGGGTTTATCTTTAATATAATATTATTAGTTGTAGGGCCACAATTAACTTCGTGCGAGGAGAAGGTCGAAACGCGACGAGAGGGGAAAAAATCCGTCCTCTGCAACCTTACCAAAATTTAAAGAAAATTTTTTGCCCCTAGATTTTTTACTCGATCACTTCTTATTCCACTACTAAGCAGGTGCATATCTTTATAAATTTATAGGGTATGCTTTGAGTTGTGACTTCTCAAAGATACAATAACTCTTTTTAAGGTTGCAGCGTTAACAAACATTTTCATTAAATACTAATCTTGTTTGCTAAATATCTCCCACTTCTATCTTTACCATTATTGTATCTAGGGGAGCAATCGGTGTGGTCTGTTCTGAGCCGAGCGGGCATTCGGTGGTTGGATTTGGAGACCAAACCAAAATCGTTACTTGAAACCAAATCGAAATTGGCTGAAATATTCAGTTCGGTTTGATAACTAAATAATCGAAATAAATAATAATTCATAAAAAAATAGATTAATTTAATTATTTAATTAATATTATGCCATTATTTTAATAAAAATAATCATTTAATAAGTAAATCGAAATATATATCATACTAAATAAATAGAAATTTATAATAAAACTATAATAATTTTATGATAATTAATATAAAATACAAATTTTATAACGTTTTTTAAAAATTTTGGTTATTTCAGTTCGGTTTAATTCGGTTCCAAACTGAAATAGCTATATATTATTTGGTTTAAGTATTATCCAACCGAAAACCAAGACGAATTGGCTCAAACCCTAAACCAAAATTTTTTGGTTCAGTTTTGGTTGGTTCGACAGTTTGAACCGAACTATGCTCACCCCTAAATGGCTCATTGGAAAAAGTTAAAGCATAGTGATATATTTTTGTTTTTTAGATCCACTCATTCTATTTTTGTAATTTGAAAAAAAAATTATTTGTTCATGTACTCATACAACTTCTATTTTAGTACTAAGATCTTTCCCCAAGCCTCTTAATATCATATTATTATTTCTATATGAATATTAAATTTAATATTTATACAACAATATCATACTGTTGTTTCTGACGGAACGGTTCGAAGAGCTCCAGCTCACCAGGAAGTGGACAGCTCATTTTGTACCCCTCCTACGAACCTGCAACTCCAATTGCACTCTTATACCATTTTTTTGATGCAGATATAAGCTGAGAAGAAAAAGTTTCGAACCACAAGAGACTTGTAAATATAAAGCTTGTGAAAAACAAAAAACTTCATGTTAACGTTAACGATTGGTTTTGCGTTTTGTAATTCTTAAATTGAACGAGGAGATGGGCAGATTTTTTGTGTCTTGTTTGAGGTGAGGTTATTGCATTTTGACTTATAGAACTACTAGAAAATAGAAGAGGAAGTGTTCTACGAAGATTAAAACTTTGGCACGACTAAGAGGGAACTAGAATGTGGGCTTTGGAGATTGGCCTTGGAAATGGGTTTGCTCTTGATTGTTGTCTAAGTGACTTGCTTCGGATATACGAACATCCGCAAATTCAATTGGCCGAATCCAACTCAGTTATATCTGATCCAAAATATTTTCAAGATTTGAGTTTAAATTTTTCAGATATATAATATATCCAAACATTCATATTAAATACGGATTTGGGATGATCTTATCTGTATCTAATTGGAACAAGTGATATTTTATATTTTAAAATATTTAAAAATAATTTTTTATTAATTTTAATTTATTTTAATATTAAAATTTATATTATTTTAGTCAATATCTAATCCAAATTTTACAAATTTAGATTCAATACAAATGTAGTAAAAAAATAAATATAATCTTTGAATTCGGGTTCGGATTTATATATAGTTATATTCCATCCATATGATCCAAACTCATCTCTAATTTTGACTTTCAATTATAAAAAAAGACAAGGGATCCATAAAGGTAGAAGAGAAAGGGGCAAAGGCAGACTAGGTATGATCTTTTCTCACTCACATCCCATTATTGGTTCTAGAGAGTTAGATTATATCCACGGGAAACAAAGTTCACAAAGTTCTCATCTAAAATAAGGATATTTTATCTTTTCTCAGTTACATATATCATGTTTGTTTTCTTAATCGCTCTACACATAGAAGGGCCTTGAGGCACCATCTTAATTGCTTCCCTGTAGTATATTGGCAAAATGAGAATTTTGGCTTAGTATAAAGAATTATCATGTATATTTGTTCACTTTGTTGTTTTTGTTTGTTGCACATTAGTCTGTATGTGTATATATATATATATATATATATCCCCAAAGCTTAGTATATATTTCTTTCATAAAAATCATCTTTTTTTATACGGCAATAAAGGCTATATATTATTAACTTAACCCAGATATTACAAAGGCAAGGTTATTATATGAGTACATATGAAATGAATTTGCACCTGATCATCTCGCGAGAAAGTCAACATTCTTATCTCTAGAATCCTGTAAGATCATAAAATTATGACTTTTAAATACGGATTAGAAGATCCCAAATAGCATGAAGAGAACACAATACCAACAAAAATTACCATGAAGAATTTAGTATTCACAATCCATCCAAAAGAGGGCAGGCGACAAATTATGAAGAACAAAACGAATAGCAGCTTGGGAAACTAATGAATCATCTTGTTAATGTTTAGTTAATGCCTTCAATCCTTTTATGTTTATCTTAGTGACGTATAACTCTAAATCCTGAAAAAACTAGATTGGACGTAGAGGTAACGGTTAGAAAAATTGAGAATGTTATGCATGTTTCGGAGACCTCGGTTATGCATCATACTGTTAATCCTGTTCAAGCTTGGTCTATACTCTTCCTCTCATTGACATATCCACCTACATTACTGGTTAAATTCTTTTTATATACAGAGCATTACTGGTTGGATCCTTGATTAATCTAGAAAATATCTGGCGTGTGGGAAAAAAATTAAAACCGAAAAAGAATTGAATATCGGGCAGTGAAGAGCAGAGAGAGTATTGGATATTACCAGAGAATAAAATTGAAATGGATAGCCGTCGGTTAAGCACAAGCTTCCCTCACTACCTGTCGGAAACACAAGAGCTGGTCCGTTGAAACCCAAGTCTCAGACAGCAAGTACCATTCTCTTTTGAGGAAACACGGAAGGCCATTTTGATACCAACCACAAAAAAATTTATGATTATTTGGTCTTTACAATCAATGTCATCGAGAGAAGAAAATGGTTGCCCAATCAGTTTGTATTCCGAGCTTTCTTCTGAAAGATGACAAAGCCTATACATTTATATAAGTATATACATCTTCCATGTGCAATGTCATATGAACAGTAAAAAATATGCTAACTGAACCTCCCGCCCCAGCAATCTCCAAAAAACTTAGTTCAGTTGTCATTAGTATTGTATATGCAACCAAAAAACTCTTCAATCTATAATTGGAGATGTTCTATAGCACATTTGCTAACTCCTACGACCTACCAGGCTAATCCAGAAATCATACTTGCCTTTTGGAAGTCAATATTAACAGGTTGTAGAACAAAAGTTGACTCAAGTAGCAGCAAAATGGCATCTGCACAAATAGATTCAGCACATAAGATAGTTTCTACAATAATGCAATGACATATCTCTATGTCAACGGGGATAGACATCTTCTATGCATCTAATTAGCTATAGATGAGCAAAAACAACTGGGTAAATAGCATTAATAAAGTGAAAGGATAACACACATGCATTTGTAAAACATCTAAAAATAACACAGTTAGAAACATCATCATTGTCTACACACATTATCTTTAGCTAGGCTGTGGTCAGCAGATGGCTTTGGTAGCACAAGTTCATTGTTTTCAAACGTAAGATCAGGCAGAAAACCTATACGAAACAAAGTGACAAGTTTGCACATCGAATGCCCTTCCTGAGACAATTTTCCATAAATGATAAATGAGATGAAATTTTAGCATCAATACCATCACTTGACTTTTAAAACAATGGATAGGCAGAACAAGATTAGTGTTAGATAAGATACAGTGATATAGTTATCTTTCATTATCAACCTTGTCTTAAAGACATCCAACTTGTTCTACATCAAAGTCCGACAGAAAAACATCACCTAGAAGCCATTGAACAAATCAGAGCAATTGACAATTCTACATATGAAAGATAATCTTTTAACTACATATAAAAATAAGCATGATTGTGGCACTCAATGTCAAGAACATCAAAAGATATAAACAATCCAATAAAATTCAGAACACGCACAACCAAACAGTGCATTGATCATAGTGGAAGCAAACACATTTTATTGATAAAATGATGTGCAGTGGAGTTGGTCGGCTTAGGTTTTAGAGACAAAAAAATTAAAATTATCGATAATACTGGTTGTGTAGGTAAAAATGGTAAGGGATGAACTGTTTTCCAAAACACGGAAGATATATTTTTAGGGTGGGCAAATCTGGGCGCCGAAGCTGAGGGGTGGCCTAGTCGAAGACCAGGGTAGTAAGGCAGCCACTCCTACTTTTTTTTAATATAATTTTAGTTGAATTTGTTTTAATTTTTTAAGGGAAGGCATTTTAGACAATTTATATTTTCCCTATTTTCTCATAATTAGTCTTATTTTTCTAACCCTCAGGTAATACAAAAAAATATATATATAAAAAACTCATGAAGGATCATAATAGAAACTATACCCGGCCTAAAGCTTAAACATAATAGACCTAAATTATTCCTATGAAATTTAATTAATTAATTTGAACACCTTAGGGCCGGACATCAACATTATTTATTGAGAAACAATCATTTGTTTTTTTCCAAATGGATGACTTTTACCTACTCAAAATTATCTACAAATTATAGTTGTTCAAGATTCAACCCTTATTATGTATTGTTGTGTGCGTTTGTTACCTTCAATGTTATAAACTTAAATTA